>CM067370.1:193073609-193123609 GCA_034401795.1 Chaetoderma sp. LZ-2023a | reverse complement strand
GGCATAAAACACAAAGAGCTACATGCCCCGAGGACATAAAACACAAAGAGCTACATGCCCTAAGGGCATAAAACACAAAGAGCTACATGCCCCGCGGTTATAAAACACAAAGAGCTACATGCCCTGAGGGCATAAAACACAAAGAGCTATATGCCCCTAGGGAATAAAACACAAAGAGATACATACCCCGAGGACATAAAACACAAAGAGCTACATGCCCTGAGGACATAAAACACAAAGAGATACATGCCCCGAGGGAATAAAACACAAAGAGCTACATGCCCCGAGGACATAAAACACAGAGCTACATGCCCCGAAGGCATAAAACACAAAGAATTATATCATGACATCAAACTAATAATATTTCTTGTTTATATACACCTGTGCAAAAGTTAAGCACCACCCTATTTTTACGCACATGCGAGGGTATATTCATGTGCTATGAAGAAAGCAATAGCATAAACATTTATGTACCCATCCATCTTAGTGCAAGAGGTAATAATGCAACTAGAGGAATGCTGATTATGATGGTGGGGAAACACTGTATGTTTTTGTTTGAACTTGAAAACGAGGCCTGAATATGGTTACGTTGACACAACTGACAACTATTGCCCTACAGTTGACACACGTGGCTAGATTGTCATTAATGGTGTCTGAAAACGAAGTTTAACATCTGTGCACGAGTTTGAGACTGTCATTATTAATACCGGGTATATCCACCTTGTGCCTGGATGACGGCCTGGACACGACGTCTCATGCTGGTCACCAACCGACTGATACGCCATTGTGGTATTCGTTGCCATTCAAGATGGAGTGCGTCTGTTAATTCCTGTAGGTTCTGCACAGGAGGATCCCTCCTTCTCACCATGTTTCCCAGAATGTCCCAGATATGCTCAATATGGTTCATGTCAGGGCTCCTTGCTGGCTATGGTAGGGTTTCGATGGCATTCTGGCGGAGGTATTCATGCACAGTTCTAGCACGATGTGGTCGGGCGTTGTCATCCATGAATATAGGGTGGGTTCCAGGTGCATGATTTACAAAATGAGGGACCACAACTCTATCCAGTATGGAATCTTGATATCTTTGTCCATTTAGTGTTCCAGGTACAGTCAACAGATCCAGCTTACAATCAAATGAGATGCACCCCCATATCATAACGGAACCTCCACCAAATGGAACTTCTTCCATGATGTTACGTTGGTCGTACGCCGTGCGTCTGGACCTCCATACACGAGTTCGACCATCTGTGGCATGAAGCAGGAACCGACTTTCATCGGACCAGTGTATCCGTCTCAAGGATCTCATGTTCCAGTGTCTTCTTTCGTTGCACCACCTCAGACGCTCCTCTTTGTGGTGTGCAGTGAGGAGAGGACGTCTGACAGGTCTCCTAGCTTTCATGCCAGCAGCATACAGTCTCCTTTTGACGGTAGACATTGACACTCTATTGCGCGTTTCCCATTACTGGCTGAGCACTCTGCTGTTGGTGAATGGAGATCTCCTAACAAGGCGTACTAGGGCTCGATCATCACGGGCAGTAGTCTTCTTCGGTCTTCCAGATCTAGGCCTGTCCTTCACCTCGTTAGTTTGCCCATGTTTTGCAATCAAACGACTGATTACAGTATGGTTAATGTTCAGCTGTCTGCCAATCTCTCTGCATGACATAGCAGTGGTATGCATGCCTATGATTTGCAATTTCACACGATCACTTAACCTTCGTCTTGCCATAGCGGTTCACAATCAAGAGCTAATTCTCTCTGTACAAATAAACCACGGTCATGAACACAAAATTCCTAATCTTGTCGCCTAAATCTGTATGTAATGTTCTACACCTTAAACTGGACTTTTACATAACTGAACACGTGTGCTGTTTCCCGCCACGCACGGACATCAAGCGGCGTGAAGTCATGCATGCATGTGCATTTCGTACTTGGAATTATGTCAGCTAACGCGGGGACAAAAAGTATGGCAGCCTAGTTGTACCATCATGTTTCTACGTTCTATTGTTTTTGCTGGTGCTTAACTTTTGCACAGGTGTATACAATACCCCACGATGAATCGCAAGTGACCAGTAAGTAGCAAATACTTCAGTTTCTCTGTGAAAAGGAGATAATTTGGATCGTCAGGTTTGTTTTCATTTCTTATGTTTGTGGAATTTACAAGAGGCCCAAGGGCCTGTGGCGCTCACCCGGACCATTGGTATTTAAACCATTTGCAATTAAATAGACATGATGATTTTCGGAAAATCCAAGATGGCCACCAAAAAATTGACCAATCAAGACTCTCGTTTAATATGTTGAAGCCTACCGTCATAGGATCATACCACCCTAGTTTTGTTGAAATCGGGTTATTGATTGCCTTTTTTAAACGGTTCTGGAAAATTAGAGATTACATTGACCTATCGAAATTATGAATAGAATTTCTAGAGGCCATGACAATAGAATCCTTCCAGCCACAGCCAAGTCTGGTTGAAATTGCTCAAGCAGTTAATAAGTAGCGTTTTAAACGATTTCCCGCAATTTTTCGAAAAATTCAAGATGGCCATCGAAAAAATTTACCAATCAGAATTCTGTATACAAGTTCTGAAGCCTACCCCCATAGTTACCTTCCAGCCAAATTGTGTTGAAATCATTGAAAGCCATTCTGGCCAGGTGAGCTAATAACTTGCATCTTCTTGGATATTGAGTAGTCGTATATATAAGAATTGATGTTAAAATGAGTATTGACCCACGGGAAGCGTTTTATGGACATGGGTCCATATATTAAATTTCTAGATCCATGATAGCCACGTTAATCTGACTGTGAAGACTGATCTTATAAGATTGTTGTATAACACATAGTGCACTCTCTGTGTCATGGCGAATCATCTTGGTGAATTGACCTTTCCAGTTTTTCCATCAATCATATGATGTCATAATCAACTACGTGACATGCAGGATGATGACATAATCAATGTATCGGCATAGCTAAGTTCATCGCGAATGCTTAATTGATGATGGAGTCAATGGACTAAGCATTGTTGTACAAATTGTATGTCTTTACTATTTAATAAACATTCTGCAGAATATTTTGAAACTATTTTGACTGGGAACTGTTGCTGCTACAGGCAGTAACAGCACCCAGACAAATTAGTTTCAACATATTCAACTGCTTACTTGTATATTCTTCTGGAAATTGATAGTCATGGAGTTCAGGGATCAATCAATCCCGACATGATGGAGGTGTGGGTGGATATTAGCTAGAGATGGTTGGGGTATAGCTAAAACTCGATTCCTCCATTGATAATCAGGGAGTTTATGGATCGATCGATCCCAACACTGTCAAAGCATGTGTGGAGCTTAGTTGAAGATGGGCGGGACACAGCTAAAACTGGATTGCTCCATTTCAGTCCTGATTCAAATATTATTCACATAAAAATACAAGACAATGTGTTATATAATAAATAGGAAAGCACTGTATTATTTCGTCATATGCATCGATATTGTTCTAACAAACCAACAGATATTATAATTATATATCATTCCACAAAAACATGACCCACCTTTGGTAGTCCATTGTCTGAGTTTTATATTAAGCCAGACCATATACTTTCGTAAATAGTATTTATATATCCTAGAGCTATGTACAATCATGTTTATTATTTTGAAAACATTGTAGCCTTTTAAGAGTCAAAGCAGCCAAAATCAGCCCCTGTTGTGGTCATGAGAAATTTAAATATTAATTTGCAGGGCAGAAGAAATGATAAACGAACCAGACATTCCAGTTGTAAATTTTCAAATGTTGATTTCTCCTGTCATGCAAATGGACATTGACAATGGTAGGCAGAATTTGTATTTCTTACCCAATCTTGATTCTTGACTATTAACCCCGACCACTCTGATATCAATATTCTCTCAATATTACTGTGGCAATAGCAAAGAAACTGGTGTACATTTTTCAACCATTTCGGTGGACGATGTTGCTCTCTACGACAGCACTATCTTCCACCAAATTTGTTGAAAAATGAACACCAGTTTTGAAAATTAAAATTTTTTAAATCAGAGTGGCAATGGTTAAAAGTTAATTGAGGAATAGAGTTTTAGCTATGCTCCGCCCATCTCTATCTCAGCCCCATCCCCCTCCCCACCCCCGCTTTTCCCATGTTGGGATCAATCGATTCCTGTACTCCCTGAATCTCAATTTGCAGAAACGGGACATTGTAGATTATGACATCAAATGATTGATGGATAAATTGGATTCCTCCATTGACATATTTTGAAACTACTTTGACTGGGTGCTGTTGCTGCCTATTTCTATTAAGTAGTAAAGACATACAATTCGTACAACTTGATTGAGTATTAAGCATTTATGACGGATTAAATCACATCATTTATAATGTAATGGATTATGGCATCAGCCATGTGACGTACCGGTAGTTCATTATGATTGATCGATAAACTGGATTCCTCCATCGAACATTTTTCAAGACGACTGCCAAGGCACATTTATGGGTAATAGTCAGGACTGGTTGGGAAAATCTAAATTTTTTCTTAGTCACTGTCCATCTACAAGCGAAGAGTCAATGTCCATTTGTAAGCCAAGAGGGTATTTCTTTAAAATTACCGACTGGAATGAAGAAATGTTAATAGAAATAGTCATATTTGGCCTACAAATGAACATTTCTAAAGTCAGATGCAGAAACCAATTTCAACCATTAGCCATCTGACTGCTGAGGTTTTGCAGACAACATTCCAAGCGTTACATCTCTCGACCCGCTAAATATTTTGAAAAATACACCACCAACAAATTTCAGTCACTTTGTTTTCAAAATATTCACGTGGTCTAGAGTTTTTGTTCACTGAAATTATTGTCTGGTGTTTCACAGTAGTGAGACAGTTAAATTTTCATGTCAACTTAAATTAGTGAAATGAAAACGAATGTATAAAAATTGCAACATTGGCGGTAAAACAGAGACAGGCCAGTCTAGTTAATCATTTTATCTTGAGAATTGTACATAATCTGCAGGCAATGAGGACTATTTTTTAAATTTGAATACTGAACTAATTGGCTCAGTGAGATGGATAGACAAGAAAACCGAACAAAAATGTATTATAATTTCTCAGAGGACACTTTCATGTGAACAGTCAGGGCACATTAACCAATCAGTGACTAACTTTGGTCCTGAAAATTAAAATATTTGCTTATTGACTGTCCATTTGCAGGCCAAGCGAAGAGTATTTTTGAAAATTTACCACTGGATTGACTGACTCAGTTATCGAGCCAGTCATTCCAGTGTTAAATTTTCAAAAATAGTCTTCTCTTGGTCTGCAAATGGGCATTCTAAAGACCACGGAGGGGGCCGGTTTGGCCGATTTCATCATGAAAGGGATAAGATGATTGAAAATCTGATAAACGCATATTAAAATAGCTACCCAGCGGGCACATGACGTTGTTCAACGTTGAAACAACATCGAAACAACATTGAAACAAGGTCGTGTATCCGCTGGGTATCATTTACATAAAAATCACAGATAATAATTTTTAATCCGACATCTTGACGTTAATTTGTACATTTTGTATGAAAAGATGACTTACAAACAGGGTTTCTCATAAGGGTCCTTTTGAGGGTGTATACCCGAAAAATGCAACTGGGGACCCCTAAAGGTTGTGGCATTGTGTCCCCTGAAATCTTATATCAGTGCTAAATATAATTAGCTTTTATAGATTTTTGCCACCAAAATACCCACAAAACCTAGCATGGGAGCCCTATAATTCATATCTGTAAGCCTATGACACTAATTTTAGCATGGATGGGAAAAACTGTATGGGAATCCCAAATTTGAGCTTTGGTCCCTCAAATTTAGGTTAGGACCTCCAAATTTCTGGGTGTGGGGGTCCATGGGACCTCCAGAATTTAGATATCAATATTGAGAAACACTGCTTACTAAGATGAAATGATTGGCTTAATCCAAGTACTTCTTTATATTGTGTTACTTATGTTATTCTATCAGTTGTATAAAGATAAAATGATTGTCTCTTTTCAATCTTTTGTAATTTATGGTCTGTAAGCTTTAAAGGGGTTAAACTGAGACACAACACTTTAACCCTCAAATTTGTTCAATTTTTTATTTATTTTCTCATTTCAAACGTCCATTTGCAGACCAAGACATGATTTTCTTTGAAAATTTATCACTGGAATGACTGGCTCGGTTATCGAGCCAGTCATTCCTGTGATAAATTTTCAAAAATAGTCTTCTCTTGATCTGCAAATTGACATTTATTAATAGCATTGGCACATTTTTGGCCGGCCTTAGTGTTAAAGTGATATGTGATGGTGATCATTAAGTAATACCCGCCATTAACCCTTATCACTGATATCAAAATTTTAACTCTTTAAATTAAATTTAAAAGATGAACTCGATGATGCTGTCGTAGACAGCAACATCGTCCACCAAAATTGTTGAAAAATGTACAGCAGTTAATCTTTTAAATTTAATTTGAAAAGTTAAAATTTTGACATCAGAGTGGTAAGGGATAACAAAGTGATCCATGTCCAGCTATGCCCCGCCAATATCTAGCTACGCTCCGCCCACTCTCTTTACACGTGCTACAATCAATTTGAAACTTTGAAACCTGAATTCCCAGAATCCAAATTTCAAGCTAACTGTGCACGTTATAAGCCATTGAATATTTTGAAATCAAATATTCTGAATTAAATGCATCACTTAACATTGGATGACATCACAATAAAGACGACATAGTCACGTCAGAAAAATCGAAATGTCTGTCACTAATTGTATGTCTTTTATGAATGTATGAATTAGACATTGTGTTGAATATTTTTTAACTTATTTAACTGGAAGCTGTTGCTCACATGTCGGATCCCTCATGTAAACATTAATGTATATTTTTTCACAGATTTCAATATATCATACTAGGGTTGCACGATTTTTCGATTATTCGATTAATCGCGATTATATAATTCAAAATGATTGTGGACGATTATAAAATGAAATAACCTTGTAATTTCCATGTTGAAATTTTTGTCAAGACACTTTTACGCTTGTGAAACTCTGCTCGCGTTACCAATCATGGAAACAAACATCCGGCTATCAGCCGAATGTGTGAATGATTAAATAAACTAAATAAATAACTGATTTGTTTGTGTTGACTAATTTTAGATGAATAAAGATTGTTCACTTGGTCGCTATTTGTCATTGATGTTGTAATCACACATGCTTATCCCGCGTTCCCCATTCTCTGAATAGTTATGAGCTACCGGTTTTCTCAAAAAAGTTCTAAAACTGATACCACGGAAATTCAGCGCATTTTCTCTCGTAAAAATTCTCACCGCCTACGCCTATGTTTAATGTATACCTCAAAACATCCCCGGGGAAGTGAAATTATTTGATTTGAGCGTCTAAATATTGCGTATCCTTTAATACAGGTCGTTTAATTACACCAAAATTAATCCACAATTTGATATAAACTGGCGTCGCGAAAAAATACAAATCATGTAATTCGCCTCCAATTGAAGAGCTTATTTTAGAACTCGGGAATTTCTATATATTATCATGGCTCGATAGGAACCGAGTATTATACTGATCTGAATAACGGGTACCTGTTTGATAAACTCCCGTTAGCGTATACTATCTCGCGAGAACACGCCGCCTCCGATCGCAAAAGAGCCGCTGGCTCATCAACTTAAGAAGCCGGCTATATTGTCATTCGTAATAATTCAATTTGGATCATTTAATGTTGATCAGCATTACAAAATTGATGTGCATTTTCTCCCGTACTTGTTTGGTACATAAATTTGTGCGTGCGTGCGTGCGTGCATGTGTGCGTGCGTGCATGTGTGCGTGTATACATTTGTGAATGCATGTGACTGTTTGTATGTGCATGCATGTATGCATGGAGGTTGGTGCTTTCAAAGTTAAATAAGGTACATCTGTATATACATACATCTCCTTGACCAACATGCAATAGGCAAGATAGCACATTAGCAGGCCAGGGGGGGTGTGTACAGTCTAAAGGGGTGGGTTTGTAGGTGGGTGTTAGAGTAATGAGCAGAGGTATAAGAGGTTGTCATAAACGATATTAAAAGCAGCAAAACCAACTAGCGAAATGGACCTGGAGAACTAACTAGCTAAGAGTGCATGCTTCCAAAATCTTAACACACACCAACTGTCTGCCTGTTTAGTTTCTGCAGACTACATGTTCCATGGAGCTTAACTCTGGATCTGCTGAAGATTTTGAAAAAAGATTTGACAGAAACTTGTTGGTGGCTAATATTCAGCAGCTCCAGAGGTATTGCCCATTGAAATTAATGTCTTAATTCGCCACTAATGAGGCGGTGATGGTCTTGGTTCAAGTGGTGATTGTCAAGCAAGACACACCATCTACTTAACCCTTTAACACTCATATCAGCCAAAAACGGCTTCTGCAGTGGTCTTGAGAAATGTCCATCTGCAGACCAAGAGAAGACTATTTTTCTGATTTTTTCACGTGGATGACTGGCTCGATAACCAAGCCAGTCATTCCAGTGGTGAATTTTCAAAAATTGTCCTCTCGGTGTGAAAACGGATTTTTTCTATTTTCTTGAACAAATTCAAGTGTTAAATGGTTAAGCAAGCATTAAGTTAATCAGCCGTGTTATCTACCTATTAAGATGCTGCAATCTTTCTTTCCAGTTATCAGCCCTCTCTACGGCACCGGTAGTTCTGTTACACAATCGTAAACCATAGAAGTCTAGCATCAGCATGTAGGATTTCAGAAGACGTGCGCTTGCTTTAGGGTCAGCTTGGATATTCTAGAGACACAAACAAATATAACCATGAGCCTATTGGAAGATAAGAAATAGACGTTTCCAGTTTATCCATCAATAATATGATGTCATAATCAACTTCATGACATGAGGATGATGTCATAATCAATTACCTGTACTTCATGAATGATGTAGATATGTTTGTCACAAATACTAACGTGATGATGGACTAAGCATTGTTGTATGTCTTTACTATTTAATAAACATTCTATTGAATATTTTGAAACTAATTTGACTGGGTGCTGTTGCTACCAATCAAATTAGTTTCAAAATATTCAACAGTTTACCTGTATAGTTTTCTGGAAATTGAATCCGGGAGTGCAGGGATCGATAGCAACCTGAGCGAGGTTTGGGTGGAGCTTGGCTAGAGATGGGCGGGGCAGAGCTAAAACTGGATTCCTCCATCATGGGTCACGCATAACAAACTACGAAGAAATCTTTAAATTATTTTGTTACGCTCGACCCGGAAGGGGGAAGAGGGAATTGTGTTCGGGTCTGACCGCGTTTCTCCGCCTGTATGTCCGCACCTGTATCTGAAAAACTACTGATCCCAATTTGCTAAAATTTTAGACCAAACCCCTTTGTAGCTAAGCCTCGCCCACTTTGAACACATGTTGGAATCGCTTTGAAAGTATAAAATTTGAATTCCAAGGATCTAAATTTCAAGATAGCTATACAGGTAAGCTGTTGAATATTTTGAAACTAATTTGACAACTCGCAGTAAAATTAGTTTCAAAATATTCAACTGAATATTTATTAAATTGTAAATTCACCAATGATATATTAGTAGTAGTAGTAGTAGTAGTAGTAGTAGTAGTAGTAGTAGTAGTAGTAGTCGTAGTAGTAGTAGTAGTAGTAGTAGTAGTAGTAGTAGTAGTAGTAGTAGTAGTAGTAGTAGTAGTAGTAGCAGCAGCAGCAGGCCCATCGTACATGTTGCTACCAACTGTGAGGTATTTAATTTTCGTGTTCTAGACTTTACCATTTTTGACATGTAGTGCTCAGTGGAATGCTGAGTTGGAATTTAAGTTAGAAGTATCTTATCTGACACTGCATAACATTCTACAGATTTCTTCCATGGTCTTAACAAGAATAAAACGTATAATTCTCTAAGCAAAATGTATAAACATTATCAAAATATCTTTCTGAGCCTGAGCTCTGTACCTCTGCTTCACGAATCTGCAGCTCCTGAGCACAGTAATTCATCCCGGCCTCGCGCAGTGGAAACAACCTGCAGACACAATGAACAGTTATTGTCAAATAATTGCCTCTTAACCCTTTAACACTCAAATTTGTTCAAGACAATTTCAATTTTCTCATAGAAAATGTCCATTTGCAGACCAAGAGAAGACTATTTTTGAAAATGTATAACTGGAATGACTGGCTCGGTTTATGAATTAAATGTACATTTAAAAACATTTACCTAATTCTTGTTTCAAAATAAGCCAAACAGTGTAAAAATATGGAAAAAAATTTGAAAATCATTTCCATTATGATAGAGAATAGATGCAATGACGGTATAGATCAAATCTCTAAGATTTTATGCCGATCGGATAAATCCTCGATGAAGAGAAAATCTTAAAATCTTAAGTCCATTGAAAATCTTAAAAATTTACCCACTTCGTGGCGGACGCCGAACACCATTTGGATCTTTATATTGAGATCATCTGCTTCACTATGGGCTTAACAAACATCAAATAATTGGCACAGAATTTGTGCTTACATATAGGCTTATATTACTTTTCAATGCGATCAGTCATGAAAAATAACATTTTGCTTAGTGAATCTACGCATGTCCATTTGCAGGGCAAGAGAAGACTATTTTTGAAAATGTATTACTGGAATGACTGGCTCGGGAATCGAGCCAGGCATTCCAGTGATACATTTTCAAAAATAGTCTTCTCTTTTCCAGCCAATGGACTTTTCTAAACAACATTGCAACTTTCTCCATTGATATTCTTTTGTTGTTATGTCTTGGTAATTTGTATCCAAACTGATTAATCGAATAATCACGATTATTTTTTAATAATCGATCGCGATCACTCAACGCAATAATCGCCCAAGCTTAATCAAATAGAAAAATGTTCATAAATATCTTTATTAAAGGGTATCACAAATAAGAATTAGATTTCAATAAAAACCATCAAAATAAAAAGATTTTATCGTATTTTGCAAATTAAAAAGAAGTGGGCCGATTTTCACAACTTCTGACATTGTTAAAATTTCGATTAAAGTCATGAATTTCGATACGCCATAAAATTCACAGTATGACATCATCGCGTGAATCGTCAGCCATGTGGCTTCAGATTATGCCACATATGTTTTCAGATTAGAAGAAACTAGCATCTAATAAAGTTATGAACCAGGACATCATCTCCGATTCAAGTTCTACAGTTTAACAAGCGCTACTGTGTCTCCTACATGTACATTTCATTAATATGTTAGTGTCCGAATAAGCTGTTATGATCTATCAATCATCAACAACAATGTACTATTTGCGCGATGATGTCATACCATGACGCCCATTCATGTGATGATGTCACTACTTGATTATCATGAGAAATTGAAATTTACTATTACAGAATTCGAAAATGTGTAAATAACATATTTTATTTTATTTAAAGTATGCAAAAGCATCATTTGGCACTCTTTGAACCATATTTGTTTGTGTTACCATTTAAGTAAACAAGGAATTCAAACACTATTGACTTTATATGGACATGTATGCATGTGTGATATGGCTGGATTCATAGCTATTCTTATAGTGTTTTTAAAACTAAAATTTTGCCCCCTGTTCTATGAGTGCACTGATTCTCATAAGGGTCCCTTTGAGGGTATATACCCTAAAAATCTATCTTTGAACCCCCAATATTAGTGGGAACCCTGAAAATTGTGTATCGCTGTGTTATACTACATGCTTTTATAGGACTTAGTACAGTACAGGGAAGCTGTTGAATATTTTGTAACTAATTTGATTGGGTGCTGTAGTAAAAGCAAACAATTTGTACAACAATGCATAGACCGTCTTCAAATATGCGTTCGTGACGTCCTTATCGAGGCCATTCATTATGATGTCATTCTACACATCACGCAGTTCATTATGACGTCATATGATGGGTAGGTACTCTGGAAAGGTGAATTCAGCTTAGGACCCTCACACTTCAGCTGGACATGCTGGAGAGCTCCATCTTTCAGGGTGGGGTGGGTGGGGGTGGGGGAGGGGAGGGGGGGGGGGTGGGGACCGAGCCAGCCATTCCAGTGGTACGTTTTCAAAAATACTCTTCTCATGGCTTGCAATTTAATATTTTGATATTCTTGACCAAATTTATCCAGTAAATGATTAAGATATATATAACTATATACGTACCACTGTATATACCCATGATGCATCTCTAAGCGGGCATAGTCACGCCACCAGTTCTCATGAAGAGCGTCAATGTAATCACCTGAAAATACAGACACACATGTAGACATTGTAAGCATGTAGACTTTTATATAAGCTTTTAACTTAACTCTTTAGCCCTCAAATTTGTTCAAGAAAATTTCGGTTTTTTCATAGAAAACGTCCATTTGCAGACCAAGAGAAGACGATTTTTGAAAATTTACCACTGGAATGACTGGATCAGTTATTGAGCCAGTCATTCCTGTGATAACTTTTCAAAAACAAGGCAAATCAATAAATTGATGTATGCTCCCCGAAGGCATACTCTGCAGAGAAACTGAATGGATAACACCAAAGGCATATGCTTCAGGGAATGGTTTGGCACTGTGGCTCAGACTTGAAATTGAGATATCACCATATTAGGCCATCGTTAAAATATTGTTGGTTTGGGGTGATGACGTTAAATCCACAATTTGGGGAGTAGGAATGATTCTGTGGGCCATCATTCTTTCGCTCTAAATAAACACACTTAGACTTTGCTTGGCACCATATGAAAAATACATATAAAAACTATGTTCAAAATGAACAGAGATAATTTCTGTAATAATCAATACCAAGTTTGGTGACCATATGTGAAAAAGTCTTGAAACTATGGCCCGGAGAAACATTTTCTGTGATATTCAGTCGACCATGAAAAGTAGGTCACCATGACCTACTTTTCATACTATGCACACCTTCTCCCTAAGATGCATCCACATACCAAGTTTGGTGACCATATGTGAAAAAGTCTTGAAACTATAGCCCGGACAAACATTTTCTGTGATATTCAATCGACCATGAAAAGTAGGTCAGCATGACCCATGTTTGACCTACTTTTGATACTCTGCACACCTTCTCCCTAAGATGCATCCACATACAAAGTTTGGTGAGCACATGTGCAAGTCTTGAAACTATGGCACGGACAAACTTTTTGTGATATTCAGTCGACCATGAAAAGTAGGTCAGCATGACCCGTTTGACCTACTTTTGATACTCTGCACACATTCTCCTTAAGATGTATCCACATACAAAGTTTGGTGACCATATGTGAAAAAGTCTTGAAACTATGCCCCGGACAAACTTATATATGGTGAACGGATGGACGGACGAACTGATGGACAAAGCGGCGACTATATGCTCCCGCAAATTTTTTTTCGTGGAGCATAAATAGTCTTCTCTTGTTCTGCAAATGGACATTTCCCAAAACCACTGCAGAAGCCATTTTAACTGATAAATGGAAATTTTCTTTGAAAAAATTTAACTTTTCTACCTTGAACAAATTTAATGGTTAAAGCGAGCCGATGACATTTCTAAATTTCTACTAAGGTACAGCTGACAGATAAACTAACAGAAACATGTTAGTTAGTACACTTTTAAACATGTTCTGTTGAATATTTTGAACATAATTTGATTGGACGACTTCTAAGTTATCTCTGAGTTAACATGTACGTACTGTTATTGACTGTTACTTAATCATATATAGTTAGTTGACATATCCATAATTAAGTGTGCCGATATAGGTCAGGAGACGTTATCAAAAATGTCAACAAATTTGAGAGAGATGGATCGACCACTAATCGACCAATCAGCTTTGTTTTGAACACTCTACATGTACTTGATCAGGCCAAGTCAAAAGTATCAAATTCTAATACAGCACCCACCAAACCCTACGCTACATGTATATTACCATTTTCGCTAGAAAGCTCCATCAACTAATAAAAGCTCAATTTTGATTGGTTAAATCAATCCCGTAACATGAGCTTTACTCACTAACCACTCAACCACTGCATCTCTCAACAAAATGTCCAGGATTTTAACTCATCCATGCATGACTGCACTTAAAAATACATGTAAGGCCATCCCTAGCTTTTTGACAAGTCTACTTTTAACCCTCGAATTTGATCAGGAAAATTTCAATTTCATTATCGAGTCAGTCATTCCAGTGGAAATCTGTCAAAAATAGCCTTCTCTTAGTATGCAAATTGACCAGGAGTAGATTTTAAGGATTGTTTTTACTAACCAGATGGAATACTGCATCATTGATTTTACTATCCCGCAAGCAAATTTCACTAACGCAATGTTTGTAAGTTCAAAGCTGATCACTTCTTTAATCCATTCACCGACATGACCGATGGATCCCTATAAGACTCATTTCCAAGGCAACCATACAGAGAAGCTGTTGAATATTTTTGAAATTAATTTGTCCGGAAAGCCGTTGCTGCCTAAGCATTGAAGGCAGCAGAAAATCTGTTATTTTGCCAATTTTTGGTGGTTACTGAACATAATGACATTATAAGTGTTTTTCCCTATTTCCTTTTTTGAGAGCATTACTAACCCAGACGGGTTAGATTACTAACGCAGACGGGTTAGATTACTAACCCAGATGGGTTAGTGCAGTTAGTACAGGTGTAGTTTTACTAAGTCATATGTTATTCTACTATCCTCGGGTTAACGGGTTAGTGTTAAAATCGAGCTCTGTGGACATTTTTCAAGACTATTGCAGAAGCTGTTTTTGGCTGATATGAAGGCTAAAGGGTTATGAATGAGTGGAGGAGTGATCCCTGATGACATACATTTGTACGAACTCAACATTTTCAAAACACCTGCTATGCTGCTTCTGTTTCGAGTAGTAACTTTTAACCCTCACCACTCTGATGTCAAGATTCTATCTTTTACTGCGTCAGTAGCAAAGAAACTGGTGTACATTTTTCAACAATTTTGGTGGATGATGTTGCTGTCTATGACAGCACCTCTATGACAGCACCTCTATGACAGCACCTCTATGACAGCACCTCTATGACAGCACCTCTATGACAGCACCTCTATGACAGCACCTCTATGACAGCACCTCTATGACAGCACCTCTATGACAGCACCTCTATGACAGCACCTCTATGACAGCACCTCTATGACAGCACCTCTATGACAGCACCTCTATGACAGCACCTCTATGACAGCACCTCTATGACAGCACCTCTATGACAGCACCTCTATGACAGCACCTCTATGACAGCACCTCTATGACAGCGCCTCTATGACAGCGCCTCTATGACAGCGCCTCTATGACAGCGCCTCTATGACAGCGCCTCTATGACAGCACCTCTATGACAGCACCTCTATGACAGCACCTCTATGACAGCACCTCTATGACAGCACCTCTATGACAGCACCATCTTCCACCAAATTTGTTGAAAAATAAACACCTGTTCACCGTTTAATTTAATTTGAAAATTAAAAATCTTGACCTCGAGTGGTAAAAGTTAAACTACTAATTTAACCCCTCTTGTGTCACCTTAACCCTTCACACCTTCTAATTCAAACCAACCAAAATCAGCTACCTACATGTATTTGTCTTAAGTCATGTCTATTTGCAGGCCAAGAGAAGAGGATTCTTGAAGATTTACCACTGAAATGACTGGCTCGGTTACCGAGCCAGTCATTTCAGTGGTAAATTTTCAAAAATACTCTTCTCTTGGCCTTCAAATGAACACTGACCAAGCAAAAACTTAAATTTTCTTTAACGTTACCTTTTTGACGGTAAAGCTGGACAAAATTCCAGTGGTAAAATTATAGTCTTCTAAAATTAAAATTACTTGAAAAATAGTGACCGTTAAAACGATTAATTGATATAAGTAGTACATGTATGGCGAGTGCTTTGAGGCGCTGTTGACAAAAGTGGGGTTAAATATAACAATTTAGATACATGTATATCTTTATCAGTATACATATACCGTACATCAAAGGCTAACGGAGAACTAGGAAGTTTTATTCAGCGGCCATTACAGTAATGATCTATCTTGAATTTCAATAAATATCCTAGTATTTGATCATGTTAATAGTGGTAATTATAATAACTTGATCTTGTGGCTGGAAAATGGTGTCAAATTCGCGAAATGATATAATCGCACATATAAACATGACAGATATAGGAGAGATACATGTAATGTTGGTAATGTAGATGTACAAGCGTTGCCTTACTGGTAAAAATCCAGGCAAAAACTTTGTAGCTGCTGAATATTTTGAAAACAATTTGACTGTCAAATTGTTTTCAAAATATTTAGCACATCCAGAGTTAAATCTCATGGAAAATGTAGTCTGCACCAATTCAGCAGGCGAAATTGTAATGTTGGTATTGTAGCTGTATGGTAAAAACCTACATGTGTACTCTGCACACCCAAAAGTCAGTATTATATACGCACACACCTTAATCATGTTAATGGTAACGATGGAAATGTTTGTCCATCCATCATATGATGTCATAATCAACTACGTGGCATGTAGGATGACGTCATAATCAATTACAGCATGAATGAGTCTATTTTAGTCTGTATTATATGTAAACTCTCAATAGTCTAACATGTTGTACTAATTGTATGTCTTTGCTATTGAATAAACATGCTGTTGAACATTTTGAAAGTAATTTGACTGTGTGCTGTTGCCACCATAGGCAGCAACAGCACCCAGTCAAATTACTTTTAAAATATTCAACAGGCTACCTGTATAGTTTTCTGGAAATTAATAGGGCAGATGAAGAGTGCATGGATACCTGTAGATCCATCCCAAACAGACTGTTAGCCAGAGACCCATCCAACCCATAGAAATGTACTATATATAGTACATTTCTATGGTCCACCCATCCAAATCCACCCGTCTTTTGGACGGGTAAATTATATTTTGGACAGGGAAAAAATGTCAGAAATTAATAGGGCATAGGCAGCAACAGCACCCAGTCAAATTAGTTTCAAAATAAGGAAAAATTAGTTACTAGTTATGGTCTTGCGGGATGTCCATTTACAGGTCAAGAGAATACAATTTTTGAAATTTGGTTATCGAGCCAGACATTACAGTTGTAAATATTCGAAAATTGTATTCTCTTGGCCTGTAAATGGACATCCCGCAAGACCATAGCAGAGGCCGGCTTTGGCCGGTATGACTATTAAAGGGCTGATGGTCAAGACAGCCTGGTCCTGACATGCCTGAGAAATGGCCATATAATTTGCAGGCCACGGACTATTTTTGAAAAATTACTACTGAAAGGACTGCCTCGATACGCAGCCAGCCATTCCAGTGGTAAAATTAAAAAAATATACACATGTATGTCTTTTGTTCTGCAAATGAGGAATGTCAGGTTTAGACGAGATCTGATTCGTGTATTACTCTGAGAATCATGCTTAACTACTTTTTTA
Source organism: Chaetoderma sp. LZ-2023a (assembly GCA_034401795.1). Classification (NCBI taxonomy): domain Eukaryota; kingdom Metazoa; phylum Mollusca; class Caudofoveata; order Chaetodermatida; family Chaetodermatidae; genus Chaetoderma; species Chaetoderma sp. LZ-2023a. The sequence continues at coordinate 193,106,201 of CM067370.1, read as the reverse complement.
TGGTTTGCGTCAACGTAACATTGTAATTGCCCAGGCGGTCAAACCCAACCTCCGCAGTGGTCATGATAAACTTGCAAGCCAAGCACGTAAAAAAAATTCTTTATGAAAATTTACCAATGAAATCACTGGCTCTTCTTTTGGCATACAAATTGACATTATCATGCCAGACAATCCAGTGGTTATGTTTCAAAAATTGTCTTCTGGTCAGCAACAGACCACTAACTAGGTAAAAATAATTTATATTAACTTGACCACTACCCCTCTGTGGTGGTCTTGAGAAATATCTATTTCCAGGCCAACAGAGAACTATCGTAACCCTTTTTTTAACACTCATATCAGCCAAAAACGACTTCCGCAGAGGTCTGAAGAAATGTCCATTTGAAGACCAAGAGCTGACTATTTTTGAAAATTTAATACTGGAATGACTGGCTCGATAACCAAGGCAGTCATTCCAGTGGTAAATTCTCAAACATAGCTTTCTCTTGGTCTGCAAATGAAGATTTTATATGAGAAATTGTTTTTGTACAAATTCGAGGGTTAAAGGGTTAAATTGGATCTGGTTGGTGGAGATGACGCTTACCATCAGGTTTTGATGGAATCTGATTGGTGTAAAACAGATAGTTGGAATTAAGATCCTCTTGATCCTTCTTTCCCTGCAAAATAAAATTATACAATGAGTCAAAATTCAAATGAATTCATGAAATAAATTAGCAGAGATTTTAATTATAAATTTATTATAAAATTATTAGACAGATAAAATGGATTGGAATCGACTGAAGTGCTGCTTTCTAACAGAGGGATCCATTTCTAGCTATACCATGCGCATTTCAAGCTATACCCTACATATTTCTAGCTACACCCCGCACATGTCCAGCTATACCCTGCACATTTCTAGCTATACCCTGCACATTTCTAGTTACACCCTGCACATTTCTAGTTACACCATGCACATTTCTAGCTACACCCTGTACATTTCTAGCTACACCCTGCGCATTTCTAGCTACACCCTGCACATTTCTAGCTACACCCTGCACATTTCTGGCTACACCCTGCGCATTTCTAGCTACACCCTGCGCATTTCTAGCTACACCCTGCACATTTCTAGCTACACCCTGCACATTTCTAGCTACACCCTGCACATTTCTAGCTACACCCTGCGCATTTCTAGCTACACCCTGCGCATTTCTAGCTACACCCTGCACATTTCTAGCTACACCCTGCACATTTCTGGCTACACCCTGCACATTTCTAGCTACACCCTGCGCATTTCTAGCCACCATGCACATTTCTAGCTATACCCTGCACATTTCTAGTTACACCCTGCACATTTCTAGTTACAACCTGCACATTTCTAGCTACACCCTGCACATTTCTAGCTATACCCTGCACATTTCTAGCTACACCCTGCGCATTTCTAGCCACCATGCACATTTCTAGCTATACCCTGCACATTTCTAGTTACACCCTGCACATTTCTAGTTACACCATGCACATTTCTAGCTACACCCTGCACATTTCTAGCGACACCCTGCACATTTCTAGCTACATCCTGCACATTTCTAGCTACACCCTGCACAGTTCTAGCTACACCCTGCACATTTCTAGCTACACCATGCACATTTCTAGTTACACCCTGCACATTTCTAGTTACACCATGCACATTTCTAGCTACACCCTGCACATTTCTAGCGACACCCTGCACATTTCTAGCTACACCCTGCACATTTCTAGCTACACCCTGCACATTTCTAGCTACACCCTGCACATTTCTAGCTACACCATGCACATTTCTAGCTATACCCTGCACATTTCTAGTTATACCCTGCACATTTCTAGCTACACCCTGCACATTTCTAGTTATACCATGCACATTTCTAGCTACACCCTGCACATTTCTAGCTAGACCCTGCACATTTCTAGTTACACCCTGCACATTTCTAGTTACACCATGCACATTTCTAGCTACACCCTGCACATTTCTAGCGACACCCTGCACATTTCTAGCTACACCCTGCACATTTCTAGCTACACCCTGCACATTTCTAGCTACACCCTGCACATTTCTGGCTACACCCTGCACATTTCTAGCTATACCCTGCACATTTCTAGCTATACCCTGCGCATTTCTAGCTACATCCTGCACATTTCTAGCTATACCCTGCACATTTCTAGCTACACCCTGCGCATTTCTAGCTACACCCTGCACATTTCTAGTTACACCATGCACATTTCTAGCTACACCCTGCACATTTCTAGCTATACCCTGCACATTTCTAGTTACACCCTGCACATTTCTAGTTACACCATGCACATTTCTAGCTACACCCTGCACATTTCTAGCGACACCCTGCACATTTCTAGCTACACCCTGCACATTTCTAGCTACACCCTGCACATTTCTAGCTATACCCTGCACATTTCTAGTTACACCCTGCACATTTCTAGTTACAACCTGCACATTTCTAGCTACACCCTGCACATTTCTAGCTATACCCTGCACATTTCTAGCTACACCCTGCGCATTTCTAGCCACCATGCACATTTCTAGCTATACCCTGCACATTTCTAGTTACACCCTGCACATTTCTAGTTACACCATGCACATTTCTAGCTACACCCTGCACATTTCTAGCGACACCCTGCACATTTCTAGCTACATCCTGCACATTTCTAGCTACACCCTGCACAGTTCTAGCTACACCCTGCACATTTCTAGCTATACCCTGCACTTTTCTAGCTACACCCTGCGCATTTCTAGCTACACCCTGCACATTTCTAGTTACACCATGCACATTTCTAGCTACACCCTGCACATTTCTAGCTATACCCTGCACATTTCTAGTTACACCCTGCACATTTCTAGTTACACCATGCACATTTCTAGCTACACCCTGCACATTTCTAGCGACACCATGCACATTTCTAGCTACACCCTGCACATTTCTAGCTACACCCTGCACATTTCTAGCTACACCCTGCACATTTCTGGCTACACCCTGCACATTTCTAGCTACACCCTGCGCATTTCTAGTTACACCCTGCACATTTCTAGCTACACCCTGCACATTTCTGGCTACACCCTGCACATTTCTAGCTATACCCTGCACATTTCTAGTTACACCCTGCACATTTCTAGTTACAACCTGCACATTTCTAGCCACACCCTGCACATTTCTAGCTACACCCTGCACATTTCTAGCTATACCCTGCACATTTCTAGTTACACCCTGCACATTTCTAGTTACACCATGCACATTTCTAGCTACACCCTGCACATTTCTAGCGACACCCTGCACATTTCTAGCTACATCCTGCACATTTCTAGCTACACCCTGCACAGTTCTAGCTACACCCTGCACATTTCTAGCTATACCCTGCACATTTCTAGCTACACCCTGCGCATTTCTAGCTACACCCTGCACATTTCTAGTTACACCATGCACATTTCTAGCTACACCCTGCACATTTCTAGCTATACCCTGCACATTTCTAGCTACACCCTGCACATTTCTAGCCACCATGCACATTTCTAGTTACACCCTGCACATTTCTAGTTACACCATGCACATTTCTAGCTACACCCTGCACATTTCTAGCGACACCCTGCACATTTCTAGCTACATCCTGCACATTTCTAGCTATACCCTACACATTTCTAGCTACACCCTGCGCATTTCTAGCTACACCCTGCACATTTCTAGTTACACCATGCACATTTCTAGCTACACCCTGCACATTTCTAGCTACACCTTGCGCATTTCTAGCCACCATGCACATTTCTAGCCACCATGCACATTTCTAGTTACACCCTGCACATTTCTAGCTATACCCTGCACATTTCTAGCTACACCCTGCACATTTCTAGTTACACCATGCACATTTCTAGCTACACCCTGCACATTTCTAGCTACACCCTGCACATTTCTAGCTATACACTGCACATTTCTAGCTACACCCTGCGCATTTCTAGCCACCATGCACATTTCTAGCTATACCCTGCACATTTCTAGCTACACCCTGCACATTTCTAGCTACACCCTGCACATTTCTGGCTACACCCTGCACATTTCTAGCTACACCCTGCGCATTTCTAGTTACACCCTGCACATTTCTAGCTACACCCTGCACATTTCTGGCTACACCCTGCACATTTCTAGCTATACCCTGCACATTTCTAGTTACACCCTGCACATTTCTAGTTACAACCTGCACATTTCTAGCCACACCCTGCACATTTCTAGCTACACCCTGCACATTTCTAGCTATACCCTGCACATTTCTAGTTACACCCTGCACATTTCTAGTTACACCATGCACATTTCTAGCTACACCCTGCACATTTCTAGCGACACCCTGCACATTTCTAGCTACATCCTGCACATTTCTAGCTACACCCTGCACAGTTCTAGCTACACCCTGCACATTTCTAGCTATACCCTGCACATTTCTAGCTACACCCTGCGCATTTCTAGCTACACCCTGCACATTTCTAGTTACACCATGCACATTTCTAGCTACACCCTGCACATTTCTAGCTATACCCTGCACATTTCTAGCTACACCCTGCACATTTCTAGCCACCATGCACATTTCTAGTTACACCCTGCACATTTCTAGTTACACCATGCACATTTCTAGCTACACCCTGCACATTTCTAGCGACACCCTGCACATTTCTAGCTACATCCTGCACATTTCTAGCTATACCCTACACATTTCTAGCTACACCCTGCGCATTTCTAGCTACACCCTGCACATTTCTAGTTACACCATGCACATTTCTAGCTACACCCTGCACATTTCTAGCTACACCTTGCGCATTTCTAGCCACCATGCACATTTCTAGCCACCATGCACATTTCTAGTTACACCCTGCACATTTCTAGCTATACCCTGCACATTTCTAGCTACACCCTGCACATTTCTAGTTACACCATGCACATTTCTAGCTACACCCTGCACATTTCTAGCTACACCCTGCACATTTCTAGCTATACACTGCACATTTCTAGCTACACCCTGCGCATTTCTAGCCACCATGCACATTTCTAGCTATACCCTGCACATTTCTAGTTACACCCTGCACATTTCTAGTTACACCATGCACATTTCTAGCTACACCCTGCACATTTCTAGCTACACCCTGCACATTTCTAGCTACACCCTGCACATTTCTAGCTATACCCCGCACCTGCACATTTCTAGCTATACCCCGCACCTGCACATTTCTAGCTATACCCCGCACCTGCACATTTATAGCTATACCCCGCACCTGCACATTTATAGCTATACCCTGCACCTGCACATTTCTAGTTACACCCTGCACCTGCACATTTCTAGCTATACCCTGCACCTGCACATTTCTAGCTATACCCTGCGCATTTCTAGCTATACCCTACACATTTCTAGCTACACCCTGCACATTTCTAGCTATACCCTGCACCTGCACATTTCTAGCTATACCCTGCGCATTTCTAGCTATACCCTACACATTTCTAGCTACACCCCGCACATGTCCAGCCACACCCTGCACATATCTAGCTACACATTGCGCATTTCTAGCTATACCCTGCGCATTTCTAGCTATACCCTACACATTTCTAGCTACGCCCTGCACATTTCTAGCTATACCCCGCACCTGCACATTTCTAGCTATACCCCGCACCTGCACATTTCTAGCTATACCCCGCACCTGCACATTTCTAGCTATACCCTGCACCTGCACATTTCTAGTTACACCCTGCACCTGTACATTTCTAGCTATACCCTGTGCATTTCTAGCTATACCCTACACATTTCTAGCTACACCCCGCACATGTCCAGCCACACCCTGCACATATCTAGCTACACCTTGCGCATTTCTAGCTATACCCTGCACATTTCTAGCTACACCCTGCACATTTCTAGCTATACCCCGCACGTGCACATTTCTAGCTATACCCTGCACATTTCTAGTTACAACCTGCACATTTCTAGCTACACCCTGCACATTTCTAGCTATACCCTGCACATTTCTAGCTACACCCTGCGCATTTCTAGCCACCATGCACATTTCTAGCTATACCCTGCACATTTCTAGTTACACCCTGCACATTTCTAGTTACACCATGCACATTTCTAGCTACACCCTGCACATTTCTAGCGACACCCTGCACATTTCTAGCTACATCCTGCACATTTCTAGCTACACCCTGCACAGTTCTAGCTACACCCTGCACATTTCTAGCTATACCCTGCACATTTCTAGCTACACCCTGCCCATTTCTGGCTACACCCTGCACATTTCTAGTTACACCATGCACATTTCTAGCTACACCCTGCACATTTCTAGCTACACCCTGCGCATTTCTAGTTACACCATGCACATTTCTAGCTACACCCTGCACATTTCTAGCTACACCCTGCACATTTCTAGCTACACCCTGCACATTTCTAGCTACACCCTGCACATTTCTAGCTACACCCTGCGCATTTCTAGCTACACCCTGCACATTTCTAGTTACACCATGCACATTTCTAGCTACACCCTGCACATTTCTAGCTATACCCTGCACATTTCTAGCTACACCCTGCACATTTCTAGCTATACCCCGCACGTGCACATTTCTAGCTATACCCTGCACATTTCTGGCTACACCCTGCACATTTCTAGCTACACCCTGCACATTTCTAGCTATACCCCGCACATTTCTAGCTACACCCTGCACATTTCTAGCTACACCCTGCACATTTCTAGCTATACCCCGCACCTGCACATTTCTAGCTATACCATGCACATTTCTAGCTACACCCTGCACATTTCTAGCTATATCCCGCACCTGCACATTTCTGCTATACACTGCACATTTCTAGCTACACCCTGCACATTTCTAGCGACACCCTGCACATTTCTAGCGACACCCTGCACATTTCTAGCTATATCATGCACCTGCACATTTCTAGCTATACCCCGCACCTGCACATTTCGAGCTATACCCAGCACCTGCACATTTCTGCTATACACTGCACATTTCTAGCGACACCCTGCACATTTCTAGCTACACCCTGCATATTTCTAGCTATACCCAGCACCTGCATATTTCTAGCTATACCCTGCACATTTCGAGCTATACTCTACACATTTCTAGCTACACCCTGCACATTTCTAGCTATACCCTGCACCTGCACATTTCTAGCTATACCCCGCACCTGCACATTTCTAGCTATACCCCGGACCTGCACATTTCTAGCTATACCCCACACCTGCACATTTCTAGCTATACCCTACACATTTCTAGCTAAACCCTGCACATGTCTAGCTATATCCTGCACCTGCACATTTCTAGCTACACCCTGCACATTTCTAGCTCCAACCCGCACCTGCACATTTCGAGCTCCACCCCGCACCTGTACATTTCTAGCTCCACCCCGCACCTGCACATTTCTAGCCCCACTCTGCACCTGCACATTTCTAGCTACACCATGCACATTTCTAGCTACACCCTGCACATTTCTAGCTACACCCCGCACCTGTACATTTCGAGCTCCACCCCGCACCTGTACATTTCTAGCTCCACCCCGCACCTGCACATTTCTAGCCCCACTCCGCACCTGCACATTTCTAGCTACACCATGCACATTTCTAGCTACACCCCGCACCTGCACATTTCTAGCTACACCATGCACCTGCACATTTCTAGCTATACCCCGCACCTGCACATTTCTAGCTATACCCCGGACCTGCACATTTCTAGCTATACCCCACAACTGCACATTTCTAGCTACACCATGCACATTTCTAGCGACACCCTGCACATTTCTAGATATACCCTGCACCTGCACATTTCTAGCTATACCCCGCACCTGCACATTTCGAGCTATACCCTGCACATTTCAAGCTACACCCTGCACATTTCTAGCTATACCCCACACCTGCACATTTCTAGCTATACCCTACACATTTCTAGCTAAACCCTGCACATGTCTAGCTATATCCTGCACCTGCACATTTCTAGCTACACCCTGCACATTTCTAGCTCCACCCCGCACCTGCACATTTCGAGCTCCACCCCGCACCTGTACATTTCTAGCTCCACCCCGCACCTGCACATTTCTAGCCCCACTCTGCACCTGCACATTTCTAGCTACACCATGCACATTTCTAGCTACACCCTGCAGATTTCTAGCTACACCCTGCACCTGCACATTTCTAGCTACACCCCGCACCTGTACATTTCGAGCTCCACCCCGCACCTGTACATTTCTAGCTCCACCCCGCACCTGCACATTTCTAGCCCCACTCCGCACCTGCACATTTCTAGCTACACCATGCACATTTCTAGCTACACCCCGCACCTGCACATTTCTAGCTACACCCTGCACCTGCATATTTCTACCTACACCCTGCACCTGCACGTTTCTAGCTACACCCCGTATCTGCACATTTCTAGCTATGCTCTGCCAATTTTTAGTTATGTCCTGCCAATTTCTAGCTATGCCACACCCATTTATAGCTAAGGGTTGCTTGTACTTTGTACATGCGTCTGAATAGATTTAATACTTTGAACCCTAAATTCGTCATTTTAAGGTTACAAGGTAGCTATGGTACATAGAAAAGCAGTTGAATATCTGGAAACTAATTTTACTGGGAGCTATTTGTAAGTATGAAGTTTTACATTTTCTAAAATATTCTTATCGTGGTCTGTAAATAGACATTTCTCAAAACGACTGCTGAAGCCGTTGAGCTGATGATCTTTTGCAGACAACATATTTTGAAAACAATTTGACTGAAAGTTTTTGATGGCTTAGTCACCAACAACTTTCAGTCAAATTGTTTTCAAAATATTCAGAAGGTTCAGAGTTCAACCTCATGGAGAATGTAGTCTGCAGAAACTCAGCACGTAGACTGACAGTTAAAGGGTCAAATACTGTACCGGATATCCATTGCGATATTCCAGCATGTCTTTCTTGCTGAAGCTCTCCCAGCCAGAGGAGCTGGTCTCCTCCATGTTCCCATGCAATAGAATAAATATGATTGTATACAACAATATACAGGACAGATAGGGAAATAAGTCGATAACATTTAGCATGTTCAGGCAATGTCACGGAAAAAGTGAATCAAAGACACAAGCAAAATGGGCATGATGATGCATTTAACTGCATGCTTCCTGAATGTCTGCAGACTATATTTTCCATGGGGTTTAAATCTGGATATGCTGAATATTTTGAAAACAATTTGACTGAAGGTTGTTGGTGGCTAAGCCACCAACAACGTTCAATCAAATTCTTTCCTAAATATTCAGCAGGTCCAGAGTTATTGCCCATTCAAATTATTGTCTGATGACTGGGAGCAGTCAGACAGTTTTAAAAGCATATTGTGCGCTACTTGTGCACCCAAATAAAGAATTTTTTACAAACATAATATAACACATGGCTGAGCTGAGGATGTTAATGGGGGTACCCTCTGTTCTTATATAGTGACCGTGTACATGTTGTAGGGGGAGACTATTGCTGTCATAGTCCTGTAGGCGGGTGCATATCCTTCTGACGTACAGAAATTGGCCAAATGGGCTGGCGTTCTTGCAAGAGGAGGGATGGGCTGACTCATAGCGCAGATACCCATATGCGTCAGTAGGTTTGGCGCAGAGGTAAAAATATTATGTTTCTGTCGTCCGTCTGGATCACCAATGTATCTAGGAATGAGACTTGCTTGTCAGAACATTCCATGGTGAATTTGATGGTCTTGTGGGAGGAGTTCATATGAGTCACGAACGCGTCCAGGGCAGTTTTGCCATGGTGCCACATCATAAAGATGTCCTCTATGTATCTGACATAGAGGGATGGTTTTAGATGTGTGGCATCTAGAGGTTTCGTTTCCAGATCCGCCTTGAAGATGCATGCAAAGGAGCAGGTCACTTTGCTGCCCATGGCGGCGCCGCCGACCTAAAGGAAATGCTCACAATTGAACTCAAAGTTGCTGCATTCGAGAACCAGTTTGAGGAGGTTTAAGAGAGCTCTGATGGTGAGTGTGTCTGGTAGGCCATGCTTGTGGCAGAACTTGGCTACTGCTCGGAGGCCCTCTTGGTTTGGTATAGGCTTGCGCGATTACGTGATTAAATCGAAAATCACGATTATGTTTTAAATCGTGGATTTATATGATTAAAAATTAAATAATCGAATAATCGTGACTATTTTCTATTGCACAAAATATTTCTAAACCTAACTTTAAATTACTTTTTAATGCGATCGGTCATGAAAGACATTTTGTTTCGTAAATGTATGTCCATTTGCAGGGCAAGAGAAGACTATTTTTGAAAATGTATTACTGGAATGCCGGGCTTGAGAATCGAGCCAGGCATTCCAGTGATACATTGTCAAAAATAGTCTTCTCTTGCCCTGCAAATGGACTTTTCTAAACACCATTGCAATTTTTGTTATGATAATTTGTATCCAAGCTGATTAATCGAGTAATCACGATTATTTTTTAATAATCGATCGCGATCACTCAACGCAATAATCGCGCAAGCCTAGTTTGGTATGTTGATTTAAAGTGAGCTTACATCTATTGTTACCAATAGGGAGTGCTCTCCGGTTGACCCTTGGACTTTAACTTTGATGATGAAATCTGTGGTGTCCTTGACATGTATGACCTTATCTTGTTGACGTTGACGTTAACATTCTCATCTACAAAACTGCTGATCAGTTCTGTAGGGAAGCCAACACCACTGACAATGGGTCCGTCTGGTATAAGGCCTTTTTTTGGCCGTGTGTATTTTTAGCAGAGGGTAGAATCTGGTGGTGCTGGGTGGGTTTGGGACCAGCCTGGTGGCGGTTAGCTGGTCTATCTCCTGGTCTCTTACCAGTTGGTTTAAACGCTTCTCCACTAGTATTGTAGGGTGATCTGTTAGATCAGTGGGCACCTTTTGGTAGAAACGTGAGTCCGCTAATTGACGGTGTGATTCCGCTAGATAGTCTATCCTACACAATGTATCTTGACTCACAATTGCCTGACCCTTGTCTGCCCTTTTATGACGATTAATTTGTTGTCTTTTAAATTGGCAAACGCTAATTCCTCTTCCATGTCTTCGTGCTTACGGTTACTTATTGGAGACCTACATGTGTGGTGCCCATGCTTACTGAACTCATATCTCACTGCTTTGTAAAAGGTTTCAAATGGTGCATCCAGTGTAGGTGGATGCATTGAGGCTTTTGGTGGGGGGGGGGGGGTAAACTTGCTGTTTATGATGTCTTGGAAACTTAGGTGTGTTGGTGGTTGCGTGACTGCATGCGTGTTGGTGGTGTGGTTGTGGAGTAGAAAATGTGGTGGGTGTGGGTGGGCGCGGTGTAGAAGTGAATGAGGCACATTCTTCTGAAGAATGCATTCAAATAAGCATTCAGATTGCCCATGATGGGTTCTGAGAACACAGGGCTAAAACCTAGACCTTTGTCTAGAATGTCGATTGTGTGACGGTCTAGGGGTAGTGTTGGGAATTGGTACTATCTTTGTGATCGATGATTGATTTTATATACTAACCGATGATCAATCAATGATTGATCATAACAGGTTATCATTTTTACCCATTTCGAATGCAGTAATTTTCCAAAAAGTATTCGTTTTCTAGCTTGACCAGATAAAATATATTAATAAAGTCAATTTATAAACAACCAAAATCGATTTCTGAAATCATGATCGATCGGTTGGTCGAAAGTACAAACCAATCAATTATCGATCAAATCGATTAATCGCAGCAACACTATCCAGGGGTATATTGGATAAATTGAAAACAAATGGAGAAGAATATGGTTTAGTACCTGTATTGAACTCATCATTAGTTATGCTATTGTTGCTATAGTTAAGAGGGTGCACAGTGAAACAGTGGTGAAACAGTAATGAGAAAAACAAAGTTCAGAAATATTGTTCTCTTGTTTTGGACTTGTTTGTGGGAAGAGGTGGTGACCATGGCAGTGTAGTCACCTACGCTTGCTACCCCTCAGCTTGGTCACCATCTGGTAAAGTGCCTCTGTTGCTTCTGTGTTGCATGCATCTAATAGCAGTACTGGCTGGTGGTCACTGGTGGTGTTGCGCCCGTGGTCTTGGTGCCATGTTGTTTATATCTCTCTGGTGGTATGCTGGTGTGCGTGTGTTGCATGCATCTAATAGCAGTACTGGTTGGTGGTTACTGGTGGTGTTGTGCCTGTGGTCTTGGTGCCATGTTGTTTATATCTCTCTGGTGGTATGCTGGTGCGCGTGTGTTGCATGCATCTAATAGCAGTACTGGTTGGTGGTTACTGGTGGTGTTGTGCCTGTGGTCTTGGTGCCATGTTGTTTATATCTCTCTGGTGGTATGCTGGTGCGCGTGTGTTGCATGCATCTAATAGCAGTACTGGTTGGTGGTCACTGGTGGTGTTGCGCCGTGGTCTTGGTGCCATGTTGTTTCTATCTCTCTGGTGGTATGCTGGTGCGCGTGTGTTGCATGCATCTAATAGCAGTACTGGTTGGTGGTCACTGGTGGTGTTGCGCCCGTGGTCTTGGTGCCATGTTGTTTATATCCCTCTGGTGGTATGCTGGTGCGCGTGTGTTGGCGGTTTTTCGAACGCCTGTTTTTCGGACTTGGTGATCATTGCGTGCGTTCATTCCTGACCTGCATGGTGGCTATGGCCAGTACAACCTCTTTAGCGGTCTGCACCGGTAACCCTTTCAATCGCTGCTTTCAGGCCCCTTGTTGCCTCAAACTGGCCGTTATCGGTGGTGTGCCTGGCCAGTATGTTGGTTAGTCATTTCAAAACTATTGAAGGCAGTATCCCATTCTGCCTTGAGGGCCAGGTCTTTTGCACCTAGGCTGAATTCTACTTTCGCCCATAGCATTTCTGGCGGTGATTTCTCTTTCAGAGCCATCTCGAGCCTTTCCATTTGGTACTCAAGGCGAGTTTCTCTGCAGGCTGCGTTTCGCCATACCCTGTAGGCAACCAGGTGTGTATCAGGCAATTTTGCGGTTTTGAATATTTTGACACCCCACTGTGGTTGGCGGGTGGAATGGCCGGTGCAGATGGTTCAATAACTTCTCCAGTTTTACACCGGTACCTATTAACACTCCTAGGCGGAGCCTCAAGCATTTGCCAAGAGTGAGCCATAAAGCCTAAAGTAACTGCTCACTGTACCGACAGCGCAAGCGCTACCTGCCTAGGCAAGACACTATCAAACCGCCCAAAACTGACCTCTCTAGTGGTCTTGAAGAATGCTCATTTGCAGGACAAGAGAAAACAATTTTTGAAAATTTACCACTGGAATGCTTGGCCCGGTATTACAAATTACATGTCATCTGTTATGGTCTTCTTATGGGATATCCATTTACAGGTCAAGAGAATACAATTTTTGAAAATTTACCATTGGAATGACTGGATCGATAACCAAGCCAACCATTCCAGTGATAAATTTTCAAAAATTGTAATCTCTTGGCCTGTAAATGGATATTCAATAGGCAGATATTTTAATTTTTTTTTAATTTCTTGACCAAATTTGACCATTAAATGGTTAAGGGGTCTATTCAGCATTATGGTTCTTGAATAACGCTATTTGTATTGGCATATCATCGTTAGGATCTCTCGGTGGCTCATCTTTTCAGGGTGAATATTTGTTGTATGATGGAAATGTGGATAATGTGACATATGGGTTGATTAAGGGCTGAGGGGGAGTGATGGAGAGGGCTGTGGTGGACTGAGGGGGAGTGATGGGGAGGGATGGTGGTGGACTGAGGGGGAGTGATGGAGAGGCTGGTGGTGGACTGATGGGGAGTGATGGAGAAGGCTGGTGGTGGACTGAGGAGGGGTGATGGAGAGGGCTTTTGATGGACTGAAGAGGGAGTGATGGAGAGGGCTGGTGGTGGACTGAGGGTCAGTGATGGAGAGGTCTGGTGGTGGACTAAGGGGGAAGTGATGGAGAGTGCTGGTGGTGGACTGAGGAGGGGGTGATGGAGAGGGCTGGTGGTGGACTGAGGGTGTGTGATGGGGAGCGCTGGTGGTGGACTGAGGAGGGAGTGATGGAGAGGGCTGGTGGTGGACTTGAGGGGGGGGGGATGATGGAGAGGGTTGGTGGGGGGAGTGAGGGGAAGTGATGAAGAGGTCTGGTGGTGGACTGAGAAGGGAGTGATGGAGAGGGCTGGTGGTGGACTGAGGGGGAGTGATGGAGAGTGCTGGTGGTGGACTGAGGGGCGGGGGTGGGGGTGATGGAGATGGGGTAAGCTAAGACCATGATGTACAACACTGATTGATCAGTGAACTGGTCATCTATTCTGTTTGCTTTATATATCAAATATTTATCAAATATTAGTACTTATATATATAAATATATATATATATATATATATATATATATATATATATATATATATATATATATATATATATATATATATATATATATATATATATATATATATATATGTATTCAAATCGTTCAGAAAATGTTATGACCTTTGTGTACATGTATGTATGACCTTTATAATTAGCTGAAATTTCAATATTGAATACTTTGAAACTAATGAGCAGCACACAGCAATGACTCTCAGTCATGTGACCCTATAAATTAAAGCTGGACAAAACTTACCTTTGCAGGTGTCTGGCCGAATTGCCAGCAAAGAGAGCAATGTTTGAAAATTTACTACTGGAATTCCTGGCTCAGTAGCCATGTCAAGCTCCGTAGATGAGCCTGACTCGGGCTCTGCAGCTCACCATCTGAACCAGGCTCCGTACGTAGTCCGGCTAATCATTCCAATTGTAAATTTTCAAAAATAAATGTCCAGCAAATGGATGTTTATTGGACTGGTTTATGCAACCATATTTTATGTAAAAAAGCACATACAGATTATGAAAAAGGTCCTGTGAAAGAATTCGAAAATAAACCCAAAAGATTCTATAGCTACATTCGGGATTGTCAGAAGACCAAGATCGCAATACCAAACCTGCAGAAAGAAGGCGGAACCTTCACTACAGATGATACTGAAAATGCAAATCTCTTAAAAAAAAATTTTCAAATCGGGTTTTCTAAGAGATGAAAATGATAACATGCCTCAGTTTCCAGCCAGACTTAATAAACAAAAGTACATCAAAACTATATCTATTTCAAGCAGTGATATCATTAAAAAACTAGAGAAACTACGGGCGGATAATATTCACCCGAAACTCCTAAAAGAGTGTGCCAGCAATTTAGTGGAACCATTACACATACTATTCAAGCTTTCAATAGCAACTGGAACTATCCACAAAATATGGAAAAATGCAATAATAACACCTATCTTCAAAAAAGGCCGAAAAAAACTTACAGAAAACTACCGGCCAATTTCACTTACATGTGTACTATGCAAGATATTAGAATCAACCATCAAAGACAAACTTGTATTACAGTTCGAGTCCAACAACCTTTTAACGATACACCAGCATGGATTCGTCCAAGGGCGAAGCTGCTTGACAAACCTGCTAGAAACTCTAGAAAGCTGGACAGAGTCCCTTGACAGTAACAACAATGTAGACATAATCTACCTAGACTATCAAAAAGCATTCGACACTGTAACACACAACAGATTACTTCACAAACTAGAGGCATACGGAGTCACTGGCCCCATATCGACCTGGATACAAGGATTTATCCAAGATCGACAAATGATGGTTCACATCCGAGGAAACTACACAGACTGGACAAGTGTTGACATTGGAGTTCCACAGGGCTCCGTCCTCGGTCCACTGTTATTCCTGGTATATCTAAACAACATTCCAGACGATATTCAAAGCACTATCAAAATGTTTGCAGATGACACAAAACTCTGGACCCACATTAAAGACGACTCAGATGGTAAAAAATTACAAAACGACCTAAACTATCTTAATGGATGGTCGGACCAGTGGCTTTTAAAATTCAATGCCAGTAAATGCAAGAAAATGCACCTAGGTCATAATAATCAATTGCATAACTATACCATGAAAGTCAAAAGCGAAACACATACAATGCATATTACAACGCATGAAAAGGATTTAGGAATCTGGATAAAAAAATGACCTCAAACCAACTATGTAGACTTTAAAAGCAGCAAATAAAGCCATGTATATCCGAGAAACATTTCTTATTTTATACAAAACCTATGTCCGCCCACATCTAGAATATTGTGTACAAGCCTGGTCACCATACCTTGTCAAAGACATCAACCACTTCGAACAAGTACAGCACCGATGCACCAAATTAGTAGTAGGATTACAAAACAAAACTTAAGAATAACGACTCAAAATACTTGGTCTACGAACTCTAAAACAACGTTGAGTCTTGGGCGACCTAATAGAAACATACAAAATTATTACACAAAAAGAAAACATTGATCCAGAACAATGTTTTTCATTGGTAGAACGATCTGGACATCGAGGTCATAGCCTAAAGTTCTTCAAACCTCGATGTCGAACACAAATCAGGCAACATTTTTTCAGTTACAGAATTGTGAACGAATGGAATAACCTACCAGAAAATGTGATCAAATCAAAAACCGTAAATATCTTTAAAACTGCTCTAGACACCTTTTGGAAGCAAACCCAGCAGTAGGATAGGACATCATATTTCAAAATGGACATAAAATAGGCAAAATGCTTAACTTCGTCCATCTCTGTAACTCTAACTCTATTTTAATCAAAAATATTAATTTTCTTAACAAATATTGACCATTAAGTCATTGACCAGGTCATTTCAATAACAGTGACCTGACTCATGGTAATCCCACCTGTAAACAAGCTCAGGTTAGGGGACTTTGTGGTTTATATTCAAGTGTGTGTGTGTGTGTGTGTGTGTGCGTGCGTGCGTGCGTGCGTGCGTGCGTGCGCGCGCGCGCGCGTGCGTGCGTGCGCGCGCGCGTGCGTGCGTGTGTGTGTGTGCAAAACATGGTATGAGTCTATCAAGAATCGGTGTTATTTTGCTGTACACTACATGTAAGTCAAGTTCAATGTAATCCTCATGATATATCGGGTTTTTTCTTGATTCAGATTGACTGTAGTGTTAAAATTGGTGTCAGATAGCTCACAATTATGGATGGCCATGTTTGGTGGTGAGTGGATTATGAGGGGGGTTATAACTTGTATCCTTCCCAGCTCCTCCCCCCCCCCCCCCCCCACCAAACACACACACATGTGAAGTTATTCTATGTTCACCCACATTTTCCTGAAAGACTCTGTGATTAGTTGTTATGGAAATGCTAACATATCCATTATGAATGGTTTCTTCAGACTGTAGATACAAGCACGATGACCGTATGCATGTACCCTATTTGTTGGTGTTTTCTGTGAAGGCGGGGAAGCTCAAATAGATGTAGCGTTACTTTGGTCCTGTGAATAGGCGTCTACATGCCTATAATAACCAGTTGTTAGTTGTTTAGAAAATATTGTTATCACATTAACGCTTACCGCTCTGATGTCAAAATTTTCAAATGAAATTTAAAGGGGGGGGGGGGAGGAGCGGGGGTGGCGGGGGTGGCATAGGGTTGGGGTGGGGGTGTGGGGGTGTGTGTGTTTGAAGGTGAAGAGATGGTCGAACCGTTTTTCATGAAGGCTGTGAGTATATGTATTCACACCAAGTTGTGGTTAAGTTTTTTTCAAATGACAATTTAATCAGCAAAGACTTGGTTTTGAAGCTTGAAACCTTGGGGATGATTATACATATGGGGAAGAATGTGCATGACACTTATGGAATCTTGTTCTGACCCTCCGGGGCTGGGCCCATTGGTCAAAAGGTCAAAATTAGCCAGTAATTATCGATTGTAATGCAACTCCTCCTAGGCCATTTCAGATAGAAACTTGAAACTTTGGGGATGATTGCACATATGGACAGGGATGTGCATGACACTTTTGGAAATTTGGCATGACCCCAGGGGCCTGCGGGTTGGAAATGTGGGGTCAAAGATTACATTTTTCCAAAGGTTGTCATGTCGCATATCATTTTCAAGCCAATCATAAGTAATCTACAGTACATGGAATTATTTTGATCTTGGGTTAAACTGAGGGTAAGCGGAGGGGGGGGGGGGTCAAAAGGGGCCACCAATCGATTGTAACGCAACTCCTCCTAGACCATTTCACATCCAAATATGTATTATGCTGATTGTTTTTGAAAATGTTTCTTCTTTTTTCAGACTATGAACTTTGCTTATGTTTGGACCATTTGCCCTTTGGTTAGCCCCAAGGTGCCAGTTGCCATTACAATGACTTCAGGTTACTCCTGGGCAGAAAGGCCTTATGGTTCAATATCCACGCTATGCTTGCCCGATGGGTAGTACCATGGGTATTTTGAATTGGCATGTTGATTGTCAAATTTCAAAACGAGACTTTATCCGGTGGTCCATCATATCCTGTGATGTACAATTAATATACAGTACAGGTAAGTTATTTGCTATCTTCTGATAGCCCTTGTGGAAGTTTGGTCTGGCCCCCGGGGTGGGAAATGTGGGTAAAAAACTAATTTTTTCCAAGGTGGTCATGTCACATAGCATGTTGAAGCCAATGATGAGTAAACTACATTACAAGGAAAATATTTTGATCTTGTGTCAAACTGAGTGTAGGGGCCGGGGATGTGTAATGGATGACACATTGGAATTTTTATATCATCCCCAGGGTCATGGGTGGGCAGAAAATAAATTTGATTAAATGTGGTCATGTCACTTGTAACGCAACTCCTAGACCATTTCACATTCAAATGTGTATTATGATGATTGTTTTTGAAAATGTTACTTCTTTTTTTCAGACTATGAACTTTGCTTATGTTTGGACCATTTGCCTTTCGGGTAGTCCCAGGGTGCCAGTTGTCATTATAATAACCTCAGGTTACTCCTGGGCAGAAAGGCTTTATGGTTCAGTCTCCAAGCTGTGCTTGCCCGATGGGTAGTAGGCCTACCATGGGTATTTTGAATCGGCATGTCAAATTTCAAAATGAGACTCCGGTAGTCCATCATATCCTATATACAGTACAGGTAAGGTATTTGTTATATTCTGATGGCTCTTGTGGAATTTTGGTATGACCCCCATGGGGCTGGGAAATGTGGGGTAAAAAATAAAATCTTTCCAACGGTGGTCATGTCACATATCATTTTGAAGCCAATGATGAGTAGACTAGTACACGGAATTATTTTGATCTTGGGTCAAACTGAGGGTAGGGGGCGGGGTCAAAAGTGGCCACCAATCGATTTTAACGCAACTCCTAGACCATTTCACATAAAAAATCGAAACTTTCGGTATGATTACACATATGGCCAGGGATGTGCATGACACATTTGAATTTTGATATCACCCCCAGGGGCAGGGGAGGGGGAAATGGTGGGCAGAAAATAAATGTTATCAAATGTGGTCATGTCACATATCATTTTGAAGCTTGTAGTTAGTAGACTACAGTACAACAAATTATTTTGTTCTTGAGTCAATCTGAGGGCAGTGGCCAGGGGTCAAATGGGCAATCTAATTCTATATATGAACTATTGATCAATAGCATCTGTGATAGCTGCCCCATTGATTAATGGTACTTTTCCTTTTGGTAAATAATATCAATGACACTAGTCAATATTCCTGCATTTCTCATCCACATTTTTACTGTGACCATTGGCCCATTGTTAAATGTCATCTGATGGGTCAATAATGTCAGGGATGATTGCCCCATTGATCGTACGTTTCCCATTTGTCAATAATGTCAATGACACCAATATTCTTGCATTTCCTCATCCAATTTTTTTACTGCCCGTGTGAAATAAAATGCAAGTTAACTTGGATTAGCTTGGGTTTTCTTGAATATCCAAGCTATTGGAAAATTATTCAACCCATACCAGCTTGGATTTCCTTGAATTAGCTTGGACTTTATGTAGTGGCTTGAACATCTTGAAAATCCCATTTCTCAGAATTCAAGCTAGCTGGGATTTTCTAGGACTTTTTGAATCCCATCATGAAAAAGTGCAAGCTTCTTGGATTTGCTTGGACTTTTCTGATTTGACAGAATGCAAGCTAGCTTGGATTTTCTAGAACTTTGTTTTGGCAGACATAAAAAGAATCCAAGCTACTTGGATATCCTTGAATTTGTAGATTCACTTACGCCACCTTGGATTATCTTGAAATAGCTTGCACTAAGGCAAGAACAGGTTCTGTAGTCATGTAGAGGTGACCGTGACCTCGTAAATTGGTGGGAAATTTAAAGTCTTTGCAAAAAAGCAAACAGTATATTCGTTGCATTGATCATTACCAGCTATGGATATATAGAATATGATAGTTTGGAAACACTGACAGTACTGTTAGATAGAATGCTTAGCATCAGTAAGCTTAAATGGAAACAGAACTATATTTTGAGGTATGTAGTCTATTGATTTCCAGAGATTTATTCATAGTTACCAGTTTTGGTATAGCCTTTTCAGTTCTATAGAAGTAATGCAGTGATCATGACTTTCTAAATAATATAGTACATTAACAATCTGTGTCTATAAGAATAACAGGCAAATCAGTCAGAACCTCATACATTGTTAATGTCTGGCTAAACTTGTATTTGGTATTGAGTATTACATATAACTCAACTACAATAAAGGTGGTTTTGGTTTTCAAGCATACCAGTATATATTTATATATAATCTCTGTGTGGCGGCATTTATGTGTACGTGTATGCATTTTATGTTAATGTCTAACCTATTTCAAAAGCTAGGATTAGCTGGGATTTTCTTGAAGTTCTAGGTAGCTGGGACTTTCTAGAATAAAATCCAAGCTAGGTGGGATTTTCTTGAACATTCAAGCAAGCTGGGATTTTTTTGAATGTTCAAGTTGGCTCGGATTTTCTTGAAGGTTCAACCTATCTGGAATTTTCTTGGACTTTACATTAACTAGGTCTTTCTTGAATTATCTTGAATTTAATGTGGCCAATACCAGCAAGCTAATCCAATCTATTCCAAGTTATTAAAAGCTTGGATTAGCTGGGATTAGCTGGTATATTCAAGCTCCACAGAACTTGGATATTCATGAATATCTAAGCTTTTTTTGGCCTGGGCGTGACCATCGTCCAGTTGGTAAATGGCATCTGCTGTGTCAATAATGTCAGGAATGGCTGCCCCATTGGTCAATGGTACTTTTCAAGGACACCAGTATTTTAGTGGGATATTATGTGATGGTGCCATCTGGACAGGCGGAAGAGTGGTTTCCAGATGATAACTCTGTTACCGTTTATCGGATCACTTGGAAACCTCATAGGGTGGTTGGATTAGGTCTGTAGAAGAAATCCTTCGAAATTGACAATGATCCAAAATCAAAGATGGTCACCAGCCAACGGTATATGGTGGTTGGACTAGGTCTGGAGAAGAAACCCATCGAAATCGACACTAATCCAAAACCCAAGATTATTACCAGGTTGCGAGTCAAGGGTGTCCATCTTGAAAATTGGTTTCCAGATGATAACTCCATTACTGTTTATGGGATTGCTTTGAACTTGATAGGGTGGTTAGACTAGTTCTGGAGAAAGACACTTTTGAAGTTGACGATGATCCTAAATCCAGGATGCCCCCCCCCTCCCCCCCCCAGCCAATGGTGGCCATCTTGAAAATTGATTTATCCATTTCTGTCTTCCCAGGCCAAAAAAGCTTGGATATTCTTAAATATCCTCGTTCTGTGGAGCTTGAATAAACCAGCTAATCCAAGCTTTTAATAACTTGGATAGCTTGGATTAGCTTGCTGGTATTGGCCACATAAAATTCAAGATAATTTAAGAAAATTAAAGATAGGCCTAGTTAAAGTAAAATCCAAGAAAATTCCAGAAACATTCAACATTCAAGAAAATCCGAGCTAACTTGAACATTCAAGAAAGTCTGTGCTAACTTGAACATTCAAGAAAATCCCAGCTAGCTTGAATATTCAAGAAAATCACAGCTAACTTGAATATTCAAGAAAATCTGAGCTAGCTTGAACATTCAAGAAAGTCTGAGCTAACTTGAACATTCAAGAAAACCCCAGCTAGCTTGAATATTCAAGAAAATCCCAGCTAACGTGAACATTCAAGAAAATCCCAGCTAGCTTGAACATTCAAGAAAGTCCGAGCTAACTTGAACATTCAAGAAAATCCCAGCTAGCTTGAATATTTAAGAAAATCCCAGCTAACTTGAACATTCAAGAAAATCCCAGCTAGCTTGACTACTCAAGATAATCCAAGCTAGCTTGCCGGTATTCCTGGCCACTTAAAATTCAAGAAAATTCCATGTAAGCTTGAACATTCAAGAAAAGCTAGCCTGAATGGTAAAGAAAATCCAAGCTAGTTTGACCATTCAATAAAATCCAAGCTAGCTTGAATGTTCAAGAAAATCCAAGGTGGTTTGAACGTCAAGAAAACCCCAGCTATTTTGGATTTTATTCCAGAAAACCACCGCTAATTAACTTGAACTTAAAGATAATCCGAGCTAACTTAAATTTCATTCAAGAAAATCCCAGCTAATCCTAGCTCTTGAAATGGCTTGGACATTAACATAAAATGCATGCACGTGCACACAGAGATTATTATATATAAATCTATATGCTTGAAAACCAAAATCATCTTTATGGTAGTTGAGCTATGTGTAATACTCAATAACAAATACAATTTCAACGAGACATTAACAATGTGTAAGTTTCTGATTGATTTGTTTTATTCTTATAGACAGAGATTGTTAATGTACAATATTAATTGGAAAATCATGATCACTGCATTATTTCCATAGAACTGAAAAGGTTAGCTTAAAGAAAGTTGATTTATGAAAAACTTGTACGCCATGGGCCAATCCAAATTAAGCCTCTGTTATTTGATGGATTTTGAAAGACTGTGTTCATCAGGTAGAGGCATGTTTCATACATACAACCTCTGCTGTTCAAGTCAGTCCACCTGCATGATTTGTGCATACACACAACCTCTGCTGTTTAAGTCAGTCCACCTGCTTGTTTTGTGCATACACAACCTCTGCTGTTCAAGTCAGTCCACCTGGTTGTTTTGTGCTACAAAAATGTTGGTATTTCCAACTAAAATATTTATGCTCCTGGTTCAAATACTGACGTTACTAAGGCATGTCAAACTCACATCTGTTGTATACTTAAAGCTCTTTCCTTCTACTCAAGGGAAGTCATTAAGAAATTTTTACCTCCAGGCGTGTAGTAAATTGTAATATCTTCATGTGGGTTCTTGGTAAGGGTAGTCTGCTCCCACAGCAAGGACAGCTCTAAACAGACTTGATGAAGTTGATGTCTGCCACCGCGAAAAACCTCCTCATGATTACTGGACACCGATGGCTAGGCAGCATAATTTCCAATGATGCACTATATAAGATGTGTATTACATCGCCACTGTGCATAAAAGTCTTGTGCTAAGGATGCCAGAAGAGGAGAGCCTTCCATGAATTCACCCTACTGGGGGACATGATAAAGCCGGGACTGCGGACATATTGCGTAAATCTGTGATTTAGTGTGCTGGAAAGTGCCCTCTAGAGAACACTCGGTACACTCAGATCAAGAATTGGACCTGAGGAAGCTAAACAAGCCACAGAGGTCAAAAGCAATGAAGGAAAGATTGCAGCTGTAGGTTGTTTCCATACTATTACAGCCACAGAGTACAGTAATCATACATACTCCCTGCAACTGCAGACTCTGCCATGAAGATCCAAGTGATTTGCATGAATTACTGTACTTACATGTGCTGTGTGAAAGCTAGTGAAACCGTGAACTAGTTTACTGTAAAAGAGTGATTGATAAATTCAGACCGGGACCCAGGCCCACTACACATTTGCTGTGTGAAAGCTAGTGAAACCGTGAACTAGTTAACTGTAAAATAGTGATTGATACCTTCAGACCGGGACCCAGGCCCACTACACATGTGCTGTGTGAAAGCTAGTGAAACCGTGAACTAGTTTACTGTAAAACAATGATTGATACATTAGGACCGGGACCCAGGCCCACTACACATGTGCTGTATGGAAGCTACGTAGTGAAACCGTGAACTAGTTTACTGTAAAACAGTGATTGATACATTAGGACCGGGACCCAGGCCAACTACACATGTGCTGTATGGAAGCTACGTAGTGAAACCGTGAACTAGTTTACTGTAAAACAGTGATTGATACATTCTGACCGGGACCCAGGCCCACTACACATGTGCTGTATGGGAGCTAGTGAAACCGTGAACTAGTTTACTGTAAAACAGTAATTGATACATTAGGACCGGGACCCAGGCCCACTACACATGTGCTGTTTGGGAGCTACGTAGTGAACCCGTGAACTAGTTTGCTGTAAAACAGTGATTGATACATTCAGACCGGGACCCAGGCCCACTACACATGTGCTGTGTGAAAGCTACGTAGTGAAACCGTGTACTAGTTTACTGTAAAACAGTGATTGATACATTAGGACCGGGACCCAGGCCCACTACACATGTGCTGTATGGAAGCTACGTAGTGAAACCGTGAACTAGTTTACTGTAAAACAGTGATTGATACATTCAGACCGGGACCCAGGCCCACTACACATGTGCTGTGTGAAAGCTAGTGAAATCGGGAACTAGTTACTGTAAAACAGTGATTGATACCTTCAGACCGGGACTAATTGTAGCGTCAAACCACAGCTCAAGAAAATGAGTGAATCATGTGTCATGATAACAATGTGTGCGAGATAAGAAGTTAAAGTTTCCTCCGCCTCCTCCTCCTCCTCCTCCTCCTCCTCCTCCTACTACTACTACTACTACTACTACTACTACTACTACTACTACTACTACTACTACTACTACTACTCCATTGACATTGGAGGGATGAGCTAACATTGGCCACCTCCTTGTATGTAGCGCCGCCTAACTACAACACGAGAACCAGCTTTGACATGAACAGAGTCATCGAGGATCAGGTAATTGATCTGTTAATACAGGGATCCATTACAAGCCAAGGGCCGTATACACGAAAGATACTTACGTCCAAAAATGTGTGTAAACTATACATTATTTTTGAAAAATTTACCACTGGAATGGCCGAGCCAGCCATTCCAGTGGTAAATTGTCAAAAATAGTCTTCTCTTGGTTTGCAAATGGACATTTTCTCTGAAAAAATTTAAATTTTCTTGAACAAATTCGAGGGTTAAATGGTTAAGTAGCATTTGTGAATACCTCTCCAGGCCTGTATATACTGGTTCATATTAACCCTTTCACACTCAAGCTGGCCAAAATCAGGTTCTACAGTGCTCTTGAGAAATGTCCACTTGCAGACCAAGAGAAGAGTGTTTTAGCTCAGCTGGCCTGAAAGGCCAAGGGAGCTTATGCCATGGCGACCGTTCATTGTGTCCGTTGTCCCTCAACTTTTCCTTTAATCGACTTCTCAAAAACCACTTGGCCGATTTGAATTATATTTGGCAGAACGCATCCTTAGGACATATGGATCCAAGTTTGTTCAAACGATGCCGATCAGCCAATTTGGCCGGTGGCCATATTGGATTTTTTTAGAAACATCTTTAAAAATCTTCTCCGAAACCACATGGGGAATCGATTCAAAACTCATGAAACATCATCTAGAGAAAGAGGTAAGCCTGTTCACGAGAACTTAATGGACCAAATGGTTCGGCAGCCATCTTGGATGACCTAGTTTTCGCGAAAACGACCTCCAGAATCGTTGAAGGGATCAGGTCGACGTTTGGGATATATGCGTAGGGACTAACCCCTGCAGAAGTATGACAGAAAATCCCGGGATATCCTGGGATATTCCGGAAATATCCCAGGCCCAAATCCCAGCATATCCCAGGTCCCAAGGTTGGTACGTGGCGGTATCCTAGAAAATCCTGGGACCTGTGATTTTTTGGAACTTGTACAGTCCCAACCATGGGATATCCCGCGATATCCCAGATTTGGGAATCCCAACTATGGCATTTCCCAGGCTATCTCAGTTCCAATACCACCAGCTCCCATGGGTGTGATATCCCAAGGTTGAGACACGCCTGGGATATCCCGGGATATACTAGGGTTCAGACAAGAGTCCAAACTGGGAACTGACGGTATCAGAATGAGTCCCAATTCCTAGGATATCCAGGGATATCCCAGGGTTGGGATAATAATCCCAACCTTGGGATATACTGAGATGTTTTGTATATACTAAATGCAAACGATCATCTTAGTTGTGAAATGTCACAATATAAGGCTCAATAGAAACAAGGTTGCTGCCATTGCTGGTTTTCATGTTCATTACATTGTAGGTTAGTGTGCATAAATGTTAAAATAGACAAATTATTTTCATATTATAGATTACCTTTTCAGTTGGGTAATTTTACACTTTATCCTCCTCATGTGATATGTTGTATTCTCCACATCATTAACAAAATGAACTGAACAATGTCAAGAGCATTCCAATTAAATTACATGTAAATCCCTTTATGAGAGATTACTAATCCACCATAGTTATAATATTCCACATAACTATTCATAAATTACTCCTTTGGGTCCAGACCCGTATTTTGACTAATCGGTACCACCCAAGCCGTTAAAATTGCTTTGCATTTTTTAATAAGACCTATGTCCAGGCAGGATTAATTGATATGATAACCATTACAGAGTGGCAGCTTAACGGTAGACATCCAAGATGGCGGGCAAAATGGTCGCCATATTTACCTTGATCCCTATGATGGACACTGACATTTGTGTTATTACTTCTACACAGCCATGTGAGGTATCATATGAAAGACAATTGAATTTTCAATCCAGTACTATGCATTTGCAGGTGTTTCAATAGAGTATGTACTATCTGGAGTCGAAAATATCCTGTTTCTTACACAATTTTCTGAAAAATTGAAATATTGCAATCACAATTTTCTTTGATTTTTTTAATTAATCATAGAGAAATCTCTATCATCGGTGGTAGAAATTTGCCCACATGCCACATGAAAAATCGGTATGCCTGAAATAGCAGGTTTCTTTGGCTATAGCTTGAGAGGCTGGTAGGACAAACCCACCTGGCCTAGTCGTGTGCTGACAGCTGGGTTCTACTGGGTGGAATTTATTGCGGTTAATGCTGGCTACAGTAGGGCAGTGATCGGTTGTTCCTCTTATAGACTTGTGTCAATATGCAACAAACAGATACTTGCCAAACGCTGTAAAGCTTTACCAGTCCTCTACTCCTGTTGCTACTGCTACTGCCATTGTTACTACGTCTATTACTACTACTACCACACCTATAGCTGTTACTGCTACTACTACTCCTACTACTCCTACTACTAGTACTACTTTTTTCTTTTTTTTTTGGTAACACGATCAATGGATCGTGTGGAAATCCATAATACCCAAAAATAAACTGACTGAAAGAACATTAAACATAGAATAAATCAAAGAGAACAAACGATTATATCAGTCATGTGTATAAATAAACAATAAATATACGGTGGTCAAACGATTAATTTAAAAATTCAAAACAGCTAAATATGTCCCTTTAAAAATTCCAAGTAACTAGCTCAACAACATTCCATTACAATTATAAAAGCTCACGCGAGCATAGGCTGTGAAACAACCACAGCGATCGGACGTATTTAACACACAGTCAATCGGGAACAAATTAATCAATAATCAACGCCCCGCAGGATAATCTATAAAAAAGTAACCGCTAAGATATTACACCGATCTCAGTGGAGTGACAATGTAACCTACATAGTTGAAGAGGGTTGAAACTTAACAAACGATTTCAAACAATACAATTTACCTTGAAAAAGAGATTCCATAATTATCCCGGGACAAACACAATTATATGTATACATGCTAAGTATTTCCAATCTATTATTAGGAAGCAGTACATTGAATGTTAAATTTATTTTAGTCGAAAGCAATTAACTTTTGGATTCAAATTCTAAAATTACCCCGGAACAAACATTATTAATAAAAAATGTTGGATTGTTTATTAACATTGCCAAAAACAAAATGGGTTAACCTGTTCAAACGACTACCTAAATTTAGGGACATGGTTTAACCCTTTCAGAGCAAACACTCGCAATTTTCATCTCAATCTGATTAGCAGAGTTTTAGAGTGCATGCATGTGTTGGAGCTGTTGCTGCGTGAAGTAAATGCTGCTGTTTCACATAGTAACAGTCAGCGCACATGCATGCACACGCACGCGCACTCCAAAACCACTAATGTTGCATGTGCTTTAAAATAATAATTAAAAATATATAGTTAGCTTTTAAATATAGAAAACATCAAAACAAAGTAGTTTGAAACAAAATCACAGCTCCAAGCGCACAAATACATGTATATTATTTAATAAATCACTCCAGAGGCCAATTACGGTGGATAATAAAAAATCAAATTTGTCGAAGCAATGGAAATCAAATCACCAGAGCACCAAATAACTTCAAAAGAATGAAGTCTATTTTTAGTCACTGCATCATGAAATTCACATTTAAGGCAATACGAGAACAAGGCACGAAAAGCGCACTTCAATTTTTCAAAACTGCTGGAGTTAAGCCCTGTATATGAGTCACTAACTATCATACAACGATGCTTCCAAATTGCCCAGACCGCCACACTCAAACAAAATAACAAGATCTTCTTTGCATTATTAGTCAGATTATAAGCGTCTAATTCATGAAATAGAATTGCATCTTGGATTATGTTGATATCAACTGTAACAATTTTCCTAAATATCTGTTCAATGTACATCCAAAATTGGGAGACGGGCACACACTCTGTAAACAAATGGATAATGGTTTCATCAGTGTCTGTACAAAATAGACAGTGGTCATTATTTGCTATGCCAACTTTATTGAGGAGGGGGCCCACCCATAGTTTTCTATGAATCAATCGCCAGACAACATCCCTTGCTCGATTAGGTATGTGTGGTGAATGGATATTTTTCCAAACCACATGCCAACTTTGGGGAGAATGTTCAGTCCTTTCCCATGCCGTGACAGCCTTTGGAATAGTAATATTCTGCAGCATTAAAATATTATACCACCCCTTATTCCTTAACGTATATGAAAAACGTCCATCAGTACTTTCCAGGATTAACTTGGAGCAAGCATCATTCACAGACCCATTAGGGAGAAGAAACCATTCCATTGGAATTGCTTCCTGTAACCGTTTTAGAAGGCGCTGCACGTCAATTGGGCGTAAAGATGTTACTCGTGATATGTCATATAGTGATTTCCATTTTCGAGTTTTCACATCCACAATATCACACAAATTTTGAATACCATGCTTAGCAAAAGAAGTGTAATATAAAACTCTGCCTTCATATCGAATACGATCATTCCCCCATAGGTATTGGCTGGAGGCATGCTCCCAGCAAAGAGGTGAATCTTCTTTGCGAACAAACTTAGCTAAAGCAGCTTTAATGTCCAAACATATCGATGGAATCCGTGTGTAATTCGGTGGAAGCTTAGAAGACCAGAAAAAGGATTTAGCTGAAAATGGCTCAATACACCTTTCTATAAGGCATCTAGACACATTTGCCCACTGACTATCTGAATGAAGTAAATCATCTAATAATTTCAGCCTTAATGAGACGCATTTAATTCCTAGGTCTGGAATGGAAAGCCCACCATCAAGCTTATTATTAGTACAGACACGTTGTGAGACAAGGTGTGTTTTACCCTCCCACAAATAATCAAATTTCATCTTGGTAATTTCCTTTTCAACATGTTTGGGCATATTAACAACTGCAGCAATATACCAAAGTTGTGACAATATCAAATTATTGATCACTATTGCCCGGCCAAAAATAGTCAGACGTCGATGTTTCCATTGAATAGTTTTCTTGCTCATTTTAGAAAGCAAGTTTGTCCAATTAATGGAATCATGGTGTGTTCGACTGAAATGAATGCCTAAGATCTGTATTATGTCAGTGGACCAATTGATGTCTAATGGCTGATCATTTCGATCTTTCCATGAACCCAAAAACAAACCTACTGGTTTTTCTTTATTAATTTTGGGCCCTGACGCTTTTTGGAAATTCTCCAAAGTAAGATGTAAACGATTAAAATCACTATTTTGGCCAACAAGAATAGTCGTATCATCGGAATATTGTGATAATTTCACTGGTTCCATAAGACCACGAATACACAGTCTATGATAATGTATATCTTCTCTTATTGTCGCTCCCAAGGTTTCCATACAAATTACATATAAAAGTGCTGACAGTGAGCAACCTTGTCGAACCCCTCGTTCTAAGACAACTGGCTGGCTTATAAAATTGTTCACAAGGTATCTACTAGTAATGCCATTGTACAATATTCGGATCCATTTAATAAAATTGGGCCCAAAGCCGAATCGATTTAATGACATCAACAAAAACTTCCACTCCAAACGATCGAAAGCCTTTTCATTATCTAATGCCACAATGGCACCTGGAATGTTATCCTTTTCAACTAACTGAATCAGATCTCTAATAAGCACAGTGTTGGTTAATATTGATCTACCAGGTATTGAACATGTCTGAACAGGATTAATAACGTCGCCCAGCACCTGACCTAGTTTTAGTGAAAGAGCTCTAGAAATAATCTTGTAATCAACTCCAAGGAGAGAAATTGGCCTATAATTCCCTATATCACTCCGGTCACCATTTTTAAATAGCAGACGTACATGTGCTTGAGACATTGTCAAAGGAAGTTTTCCCTGATGGAAAATTCCTTTAACAATCTCACAGAATTTCGGACCAATGAGATGCCAGAAAGTAACGTAGAACTCAACAGGCAGGCCATCTCCACCTGGCGATTTTCCATTCTTCATTGTTTTAAGCGATTTAGTCAGGTCTTTTAAGGTTAAATATTCATCACAAATATCAGCCAATGGAGGAGTCAATGTTTCCTTAATATTAGCAAGTAATTTAGCTGCCAACTCTTCATCAATTTCTTCAGACTTATATAAATTTTCATAAAATGTCTGAATAGTTTCTAGTAGATCTTTATTTGAATTAACAATTTGCCCATTTATTTCAAGGCCCCTAATTATCTTTTCCACACCTCTAGATTTTTCTAGGCCACAAACATATTTTGTTGGCTTTTCACCTTCAGAATAAAATTGGGCTCTTGATCTTACTTTTGCGCCTTCTGCTCTGTACATTTCTATTTGTGATAATTTTAACCTGGTCTCCTCCAAAACCTCAGTCAAGTGAATATCGCCGCTTGAAACTTTGTGAAAAATTAAGGTTTGTAGACGAATCAACCTTCTCTCCTCTTTGCGCATTTTCTTGCCTTTTGAATAGAATATTGCCTTGATATATTAGCAAACCCTAGTTTAACATCTTCCCACCAAAAAATCAAGCTTTCAAATTCTGATATATTGCGGAGCTTAAAACGCCAGAAACTTTCAATACATCGATGGTACTCAAAATCATTCAGCAAGGAAATATTAAGTTTCCAAAAACCTGGACCACGTGTAACCCATTCTGCATTATCTAACAC
Organism: Chaetoderma sp. LZ-2023a; assembly: GCA_034401795.1. Classification (NCBI taxonomy): domain Eukaryota; kingdom Metazoa; phylum Mollusca; class Caudofoveata; order Chaetodermatida; family Chaetodermatidae; genus Chaetoderma; species Chaetoderma sp. LZ-2023a. Next base: position 193,074,820 of record CM067370.1, on the reverse strand, counting down.
AGTGGAAACCAGGCAATGATCAGAAAAAGGTATAGGATATATGCCATTATCCGAAATTAACCCTTTTAGCTCTCTCTGTACAAAAATCCTGTCTAACCGAGAAGCTGTCTGACCATTTGGTGTTACCCTTGTGTATTCACAACATTCAGGGTTTAAAACTCTATAACTATCCAAAAGGTGCTCACTGTCACATATTTCCTGTAAACGCCGATGAGACGTATCAGAGTATATCGATAACGAATGCCTATCCTTCTCTGGATTTAAAACACAATTAAAATCTCCACCAATAATAATATTTTCTGATCTATCATGAATTACTGGGCCAATAGCTGAATAAAATGTACCTCGTTGAGAATGGGATGCATGGGCATAAATAGACATCAAATTTAGTGTTGAACCAGACATTTCAACAGTCACCACGACCCATCTGCCATTACTATCAGCTTCCGATGAAATGATATATAATAAAGTCAAACACCTGGGTAAAAATAAAATCGCCACTCCTGTATTTAAATCAGTGGCATTGGAATAGAATAGTTCACCCTTAGAAAGTTGTTTGAAATTTTCTAGTACTTCAACATTATGGAACTTAGTTTCCTGAAGCATGACGATATCAGCTTTCAAATCAGATAATTTCTCTAGCAACATGCGTTGCTTCAATCCATCATTTAAACCACAGCAATTAAGTGAGCAAATTATCATTATGATTACGAATCTATGCATAGTACCCATAATATCTAGTTTGGTTTTGTCTTCTTACTGTTTTTATCCCGCTTAGCCCATTTGCCAATCTTCATAGTAAACTCTGAATTTGTAAGATCAGTAATGGTCCGATGTTGATACCGTGAAATGTCTGAATCACTCCGCAAATGCCTATAGCGAACACCTAAGCGTGTAATGTATGGAACTAAAATCTCGCCCTTCTCTGAGCGATACAGTACCATTTCATCGGGCTGCTGAGATTCCTGCGTTTGGATCGAGGTGTCAGACTCTGCAATAGAGATAGAGTCGTCTATATCGTCATCCTCCCTGTCCTCCGACCCAGAGCTCAAGTCTTCTATCACTCTTTTAACACCACCAGCAATAGTATCCTGTACAATTGCCTGTCTAGAATGTATTAATAACACACCAGACTCTGTTAGTGGTGACAAATCAAATGGTACATCAACATCCATTGACTGAGATCCAAATTTTGTTTGTCCCAGTACTAA